>JBANCY010000666.1:0-10891 GCA_037040045.1 Phorticella flavipennis | reverse complement strand
TACCAGATCGGAGTACAAGCATCGCTTCAATGGAGCCACTGCCAACGCCTCAACTGCCTTCGCATTATGATGATGATTTATGTGGTTTTTTTGCCAAAACGCCGCCAAAAAGTAAAACGTTTGGTTCTCCCATGTTTGCAATTAACACCAAACGGATTTGCAATCAACATACACCATTGAAACCAAACACGAATAAACCCTTTAACATCTTCCAAGACGAGTCTTGCGCCAAACCTAAAATTCCAAATGTAAGTAAATTAGCGGATTCCTTTATGGCCGATTTGTCATTTGTTCCTGAGACGCAGCCAATTGTTAATGAAGTACCAGCACAAAATAAATTTGATATCTTTATGGATGAGACCATGCCGCCACCACTACCACCACCAGCACAAGCAGACATAGATTGCACGTTGCCGGAGACGGAGCTGGAGGCAGTGATTGGGCCAGCGCATTTGACGGCTTCATTTATGAGGGATTGCACCGATCTTAGCAGTTGTCAAGCTCAAAAGTCGCAATTAAGGAGTAAACCAGTGACCTCACAACCAAAATTTGACATATATCCTGATGATTCTTTGCCAACACGTCCACAAATGTCCGACTGCACACTTCCCGAAACTCAAGCATCGGATGTGGCTGACAAAAGTGTTAAAGAGGACAACATTGGCCAAGCGCATTTATCCGCATCCTTTATGAAGGATTGCATAGATTTGATCAAATGTCCAGCACCCTTGCGGTCGACCACTACCAATCAGTCCACATCAACGAAATTACAGTTTCTGGAAAAGTCCCAGGCAGATAATGATTTTTTTGAGTTAAATGCGGCAACCGAATTGTTTGCAAGCAGCAACAGCATGATAAAAAATTCTACTTTGTTATCGGAGGCAAAAAAACTTAGCAAAGAGCCAATAGTAACTACTATGACAACACCTTCACTATCGTCAGAGAAACTTTCAATTCCTCTGCCCATAATAGAGATTGATAAAACCGATGAGGATACCAGCATCTTCTGCAAGACGACACCCGTGACACCAAAACAGTCGCCTTTTTTGTGGCAAGATTCACCACATAAGGAACACTATGAGCATCGGAAGGCAAGCATCGATGGATCCATACTTAATGGGACTTTGGCCAGCAATAATGTAAATCCCTTCAGTTCGGATATTATAACCTCATTGCTGGATTCAATTGAGTTTTCGCTTTACATAGAAAAGTTGCCCAATTGCCAGTTACAGGGTCATGTGAAACGACTTACGCCACAATCTACGCTGGAGGTGCGCGGAGAGAAGTTTGATGTGCACAAAATAATTGGCAATGGTGCCTATGGAGATATATTTAGCGGCGTTCATCGAAAAACTGGCAAAAAGTTTGCATTTAAACAGGAGAAACCTGCAAATTATTGGGAATATTATATTTGCCTCGAAGTGCATTCACGATTGGCCAATGAAGATATGGTAAAAAAAAAATTTGCTCAAAGCTCAGATCTCGGAAATTGCTAAACTTTATTCTCAATTTACAGGTGTGTGCCTATATGAGCATTGACTATGCGCTAGTGGGCAACAATAGCAGCGTCTATATATCAGATCTATCTGAACACGGATCCCTAATTGCCGTCTGCAATAAGGTTAAAAAGTTTACGGACAAGAACATGGACGAGTATATTGTGATGCATTTGTCCTGTCAATTATTAGATATTGTGGATCATCTGCACGCCATGGGCATAATACACGCTGATATTAAGGCGGATAATTTTTTGCTCATGAAACCGTAGGTATTTGGGGCGTAAGATAATATAGAATAATAATTAATTACTTTTGAAAATTGCATTTTGAGCTTCTTTGACAGACTTTTACACTTTACTTCCTAAACCTAGGACTCTAATTGAGCAAGCGTGACTTTTAAATTTTAGTAAAAAGCAATATTCGCATTATGTATATATATAAAACTACATATACTTTTTCTAGTTTAAATACACTATAGATCTAAATTTACCCGGACTGGTACATTTTTATATAATACATATATGAATTAGTGTGTGCCTTTGGCGTCTACTTTGATATCATGTAATTTTTATACCTTGATCCCAATTGAAAATTGGTATGAAGGGTATAAGTTTGTGCAAAGTATGTAAAAGGCAGAAGGAGGCGTGGCAGAACCCATAATGTATATATATTCTTGACCAGGATCAATAATGGAGTCGATTTAGCCCTGTTCGTCTGTCTGTCCGTCCGTCCGTCCATGTGAACGCATTGATTCTCGAGATTATAAGAGCTAGAGCCTTAAAACTTGGTATGAAGATCCGAGTATACCATACACATATCAAGTTCTGAGATGTCGATGGTACCACGCCCACCTTCGCCCGATAATCGATAAATTCGTTTTTCGATAAAATGCCAATAACTTTGGCATTTACAGAGCTATCAACTCCAAATTTCGTAAATAGGGTCATAATTAGAAAATGCAGAACGGAATTTCCCAAAATTTTGATACACCCCTCCATTTTCCCGGAAAGTGACGAAATGTGTATATCATCCGCAATTTTTATGCAAGTCATGAAATTTGGTATGTGGGTGCCCATAGATACAACTTTTTTCTTCCTAATTTGATCCCCCCAAATTAAATTATAATTATTATTATTTGGCCATAATAACCTTATCCGGTCAAAGTCTGAAGCACTTTGCTTTTTGTCTTTACTGAAGAATTTTTTTTTTATGTGGGTGTATTTCAAGTCCTACGCCACAACCTAGTTTTTCTAGAAGGGTCATGTCCATCGACATGAGCGGGACTCGAACTCGCACCTCTTGTTTGTCGGGACTGTGGGATATCCACTGCTCCACCGAGGACCCAAATTAAATAAGTGATTATATAATCACAACATATATATATTTTCAACAATCCTTTTTTGTTAATCGTTCGAATTCCCGGATATACGTGAATGACGATGTCATCAACCAATCCTGAAAATTTCAAAACACCGAAGGGCCAAAATGATAAAAAAAATGCATTATGTTACCTGGTGGCTAAACGCTTATGGATTCACGAAATTCGGCATGTAAGTTTGCATAGCCCACCTCCCCCGCAAATCAAAAAATTTGGTAACAGGTGTAGTTTTTTTGTTAAAAGCCGGATCTTCGACACACGGATTATGAATTATTATGTATTATGCATTTTAAACTCGCATTGAAAGTTTCAAATTGATAGGATAATAAATACAGAAGTTATTCGCAAAAAAGGATCACTCGACTTGTTTATTATCTCAAAAATAGTGAAGGGCTTAGCTTAGGCTTCTAGTTTACTTGATGACTTCATGTGTGTTGCAGTTATCCTTAAAATTTCAAACTAATCGTACGGAGTGTTTTTGGGATACTAGGATACGTCTAATGTTTAAAAAACGTCGTTTAAACTTTCTGAAAAATTGTTAGATTTCTTTCAAGATGTCACGCGCAGCGAACCAATTAACAATAATACATTTCTATAATCTTTTACAGTTTGAGACCCCAACCAAAGGAGCTAAGTTTACAGTTGATCGACTTTGGCGTTGCCATTGATACCAAACTCTTTCCAGACAACCAAACATTCGACTATGTCCACAAAGATGATGCCTTCAAGTGTATCGAGATGCGTACTCAGCGTCGCTGGACTTACCAATTGGATTTGTTTGGTCTGGTTGGTGTAATGCATGTTCTGCTCTTTGGCAAATACATGGAGGTTGCACAACGTCCAGTGGGTGGCATTTGGATGCCCAAGACAGCATTGCCGCGCTACTTCAATCGCCAGCTGTGGGAGACAATTTACCGTACGCTGCTCAATGTGCGCGATTGTCGCAGCATGCCAAATCTCCAAGAACTACGCACAATTCTTAAATTGGAGTTGGCCGAAAAGGAGAAATATGTTGAAGCAGCCATAGAGAAGTTTAATATGATACTTAAAAGGAACAAATAATACATTTCAAAATTATTATTATATAAAAAAATATTATTTTGTTTAATAAACCTTTGAGATTAGTGTATTTCAAATTCCGAATTGTGCTGATTGTAATGCTTAAATATAAATAAATTAGTAATTGGGCATTTCCTCAGAAATGTCAAACATATAAGAATATTAGTTTAATTATTAAACCCTTAATATATATGTTTTTCAAATTCCGAATTGTGCTGCTGTAATGGTTAGAAATAAATTTGTATTTGGCCGTTTCCACAGAAATGTCAACCGCATTAAAAAAAATCAATGTCCTTAAAATGGTCTTTCTCTTAAAAATTCTCGGTTTCTCAGTAAATATTTCTTTGCTTTAGCATCTATTTTAATATCGCGTGGGGCAGACAATCTGTGCATAAAGGTATTTTAACAACGCGCATCAAATATTCGACTCAATATTTTTATATCCTAATCCCAATTGAAAACAAGAGTTTTCCTTTCGAGGGGTGTACCAAAATTTTGGGAAATTCCATTCTGCTGTTTCGATTTATATACGAAATTTGGCATTGAAATTTCAATTTATGGTCAATTTATCAATTATCGGAGGTGATATCATCAAAAACTCAACACTTCATCTGCGTATACTATACACGGACCTTCATGCCAAGTTTGAAGTCTCTAAAAACAACGCGTTCACAGGCGAACGTACGGACAGACGGGCATGGCTATATCGACTTGGCTATTGATGCTGATCAACAATATACCCTATCGGATCTCCTACGCCTCCTTCTCCCTGTTCTTACAAAACTTGTATATGCTCATTTCCCATTTTTCAAATGGGATCAGGGTATAATTAGTTCGAAGGGTATAAGTTTTTGCAAATGTTGGAATGATGGAAGCGTGGCAGAACCCATAAACTTTATATATTCTTGATATCAGTATCAATAGCCGATTTGATTTAGCCCTATCCGACTTATATTTTCCCCGAACGTTATGATATGTGATATGATATGATACATACTATTCATAAAACTATATACAAATTTTAAAAGCAATAGGTCAATAAATGGGAAAGTGAGGAAAATTTGTATCGAACGAATAGGGCGTGGCATTCGAATTTTTAAACAAACTCGATCTGCTAATGCTACTATATATGAATCTTTACGTCCAGTTTGTAGTCTTTAGCTCTTTTAGTCTTTAAAATCAATGGACGGACACACAGACACACTGATAGGACTTGGCTTTCTTCTTTCCTGTGTGTGTGTGTGTGTGTGTGTGACGGTATAAGCGATTCTGGCTCCATTGGACTGTTGGGACCAGGGTATCTCTTACTTGTTTTTTTTATTCTGAATGCGTACGATAGTGACATTGGTGAAATGACCATGTGTACAAAGAACGGAAATAAATTTTGATCTAAGAATATTATAATATATAATATATAAAATATATAAAATCTACGAATGAGCAGAATATTATTATTATTATTGTTATATGGCCATAACAACCCTATCGGGTCAAAGCCTGAAGCATTTTTGTTCCTTTATTTCTGCTTCCTTCACTGAAGAACTATTTTTACGAGGGTGGATTTCAAATCCTTCGCCACAACGTTGTTTTTGTAGGACGGTCATGCCTATCGACATGTGCGGGACAACTCGCACATCTTGTTTGACGGGACAGCTATCCACTTTTCTCCCGAGGCCCTCAATTCTAACAGAATATAGATATTAAATATTTACAGTAGAGTGTTTATATGACTTTGCAGCAATAGATAATAGACAAAAAGTATTTAACGGCCCAATCAATTTGATTGTCAATTACAATTGACAGCTAAAGGCACAGCCAACGACGTCGTCATCGTCAGTGCCAATTGAATGCAAATGGAAGTGCAAATACCCATACCTTTAGTGCCGGTCTCGAATATGTGAAAGCTTTTACACTCTCTAGCCGTCGCTTCATAATCTCTCACATCATTTTTAGCTTTCTCTCTGTTTTACTCTCTTATGTACCTATACTTATACAGGCTTTATCAGCTGGTCACAGCTACAAGTTGTTGCGTTGCAGCTTTGAACGTATCCTGTGTCTGTTGGTGGTGCGTCTGTGTGCGCGTAAGCTCAGTTGTCGAATGTAACGAAAGACGCAGAGTAAAGCTCCCTACCTCAGTTTAGCGTTGTCGGTTGACGTAATTAGACGAGAAGCGCGTATGTTCGTTGATGAGCTATGATTTTATTATCTCAAAAGTGAACACATTTTTCAGTGGCTGCAGCATCCGTAATCTTTATGAATGTAACGACTCAAAAACGGATTAATAATCAACTAAAGCGTTGAAACTTAATTTAGCTTTTCTTGCGATGAATTCTGACAATAGGCTCTAAGTAATTTATAATGATGATGATTTATAATGATGATGATAATGTGATCAAAAACAAGTGCATACATTTTAATAAATTAAATAAGTGAGCAATAATGATCTTTGATTCACCAAAGAATTCAGACCATCTTTCTTATTAATTCCAAAAAAGGTATACAAAATAATAACGAAAAAGATTCCTGGACGTATACTTGTTAACTACGATAATCAAAAATGTTTAAGGACGCTGCTCACGGTTCAAGTAAAGAGGAACGAGGGAACCTAAGGAAGTAAGAGACACGTAAGAAAGCTCTAGCTGAGAGACGTTAATTGCGAGATAATATGATCGCGTTTGTGGAATACACACGTAGGCAAACACGCATAGGCATACATACTTTTACCTTTATCCTATGAATATCGCCATGCTAATATCTGTAACGTACAAAAAAAAAATGCATGTAAAATTTAATTGAGTATAGAGTGATGGAGCATTTGGGATATAAAGGTTCAGCGTTGAACATACTGTTGACCCAACCCGATAAACGTAAATTGACATTCAATAGTGAATAACTTCTGTGTTTTTTATTATTATACCCATTACAATCGGGTCACAGCTTAAAGCACTTATTGTTTTTATTTCTGCTTCCTTCACTGAACATTTTTTTGAATGTAAGTTGAGAACACTATACAGAATATGTAAATTGAAAATCAAAAATGGCACATGCTATAATTAGTTTTAGGGAGAAAGTGCATGGTATCTAAAATTTATCAAAAAGCATTTTGCGCATTAAATATGAATGTATGCGGAACTACATTACAAATTTGTTGCTCTCATGTTATATAATTTAGCAGATAATTAATTTTCCATTTCTTGGCATTCTTAGGTTTATCAACCTTTTTAACTTTTTGAATATATTTTTGGAATATTCATATTATGATGAAAAAATTTGGATGACACAGTCTCAATCTAGTTCGCCATTTTCCATTTGTGTAGCCTTTTCAGCCAATAGCTATATAAGTCTATATATAGAATTACGTGGAATCCTTTATCGGTAAACGGATATGACATTCAAAATGAAAAATAAGCTAGAAAATAAATATGCTTACGAACGTGCGTTTCAAGTTGGACGCTCTAGCTCTTCCAGGCAGTATTCAAGAATGTATATACATATTTAATTGGGTGTGTCGAGATATATAATCTTACTCATTATGCCCTTAATACTATATTTCAATTGGGATGAATATATATATAAGATGTTTGACTGATGTATACCGTGTTTATGGTTAACGCTGAGATCAGCTCATATCAGTTTCCACAAATTATAAAATAAGGTGATGTGCTTAAAACAGTGGGACATCTTTGTATATACACCGGACAGACCGACGGTCAGAGATAAATGGAGGAGTATAAACTGTGAAAAAAAGATATGAATTTAAAACTAAATACGCCTACATTATGGTGATATCAATTGTCTGGGTCTGTAGGCCACTTCAAGAATTAGCTGCACTCCGAGACGCTCTGCCTATAGGTACACAATATGTGTAACTGTTTTCACACCTTTATTATAAATACGAAAAAATGCTTCAATATTGGTTATATTTAGTGTGCTAAATATCTTGCGTAAATAAACAGCCCATAAAATTGAACTTTTTTAAACATGCTGATGGAGATCCCTGACTGTGCGATGACCACTTAGCAGCTCGCATCAATGGCTCACAATGAGACTTTTAAATTGAAGAATTGGACTGAATAAGTATGTTCATTAGATTAGCAATTTAAAGGCGAAAAAGCAAAACAAATTTGGAGATCTCCTGAATGTGGGTTATTGCTTGTATTGCCAGCGATGCTCACTTTGTGCCACACACCACAGCAGTGCTGAGAACTATAGATACTAGATAGATTCTGTTTAAGCCCGAACTTTCTTATTTTGCAGAGCTAATGCAAAAATATATTTTAAATTACTTATATGCATCTGTATAAATATATGATATAAATATGTGCATATGATGACGATCGGACACGCAATTGGTTGCAGTGACTTTTTGTTGTTATTGCTGTTGACTAAAGATAAACAATTTAACATTTTCTAGTGCGTTTTTCGCTTGCACAGAGAACAATAAACAATAAATAAAAACAAGATAGTGTGCTGCAGTCGAAAGTGCTCGACTGCGGGTATACCCTGATCCCAGTCAACTAATACCGTTGAATTCGCCTAACACAATCACACAGACACACGCACACATAGGTGAATTTTTACACTCTTGCGAATAACTTCTGTGTTTATTATTCGATCGATTTGAAACTCTCAGGATAAAATTAGAATAGCATCCAAAATACGTGTGCTGAAAATCTCGCTGTAAATCAAAATATTACACCTGTTATAAATTTTTTTTGATTTGCGGGGGAAGGAACTGCTTTTTGCGCATCACCCATACGGAGCTGCATGCCTAAATTTGTGCCTCTAGCTATAAACGTTTAGCCACCAGGTGATATAGTGCATTTTTCACCTTTTGGCATTTTAGCCCGTTTCCGGTCAATTCTGAGTCTTATAACTTCGGTGTTTATAAATCGATCGTTCTGAAATTTTCAGGAATGGTTTATGAATACACATTATGGAATTTGAACCATTTTGATATGGACTGTAGAAATTATAAGTACTTATCAAATTTGTGGGGGACCAAATTAGGATGGAAAAAAATGTTGGGTGCGACTTTCTTTATAATAATTTTTGGCACCAACATACCAATTTTGATGATAAAATTTGCGGCAATTCTATACATTTCGTCACTTTCCGGAAAAATGAAGGGGTGTATCAAAATTTTGGGAAATTCCATTCTGCATTTTCTAATCATGACCCTATTTACCAAATTTGGTGACGATCACTTTATAAATGCCAAAGTTATGGCTAATTTATTGAAAAACGAATTTATCGATTATCGGGCATCCAAAATTTGAAACAAACTCGTATTGCGTATGCTATACACAGATATTCATGCCAAGTTTGAAGTCTTTAGCTTTTGTAGTTTCCAAAATCGGCGCGTTCTTACAGACGGACGGACGGACGGACAGACAGACGGACATGGCTAAATCGACTCAGCTATTGATGCTGATCAAGAATATATATACTTTATGGGGTGTGTCACGCCTCCTTCTGCCTGTTACATACATTCCAAGAAAACTATTATACCCTTTTCCCCGTTTTTTAAATGGGATCAGGGTATAAATAGACAAGAGGCAAAATAACTGCAAAAATATTGAAAAGCCCAAGGAAATTCAGTCGAATTTTGATTACCCTCTTATTATATATGTACGTTTTTAAACGTAATTGAAAATTGGTATGAAGATTATAAGAGGTTGAGACTTCAAAATCAGCATTAATACCACTTCCCGTTAGCCCGATAATCTATAATTTAGATTTTCAATAAAAATTCGCATCCTAATATAAACAAAACACATAATGGCCATAACAACCATATCTGGTCAAAGTCTGAAGCACTATTACCTTTTTGTTTCTGCTTCCTTCAGTGAAGATCATCCTAATATGTAAACCCTACATTTTAGAAGTGTTTATAACTTTTACAAATTCAAGACTATTTAATAAACCAAGCATTAAAATCAATACAAATAATAATTAATCATAATACTTAGAAGTTGCCGAAAACGGATCAAAATGGCAAAAGGAAATTGCATGATTTAGCATGTAGCTTCGTATAGATAATACACAAATTTCAATTTTTTTAAGTTTTGATGCTACGCCTCCTTTCCTGCAAATCAAAAAAATTTGATAATAGGTGTAACTTTTTGATTTAAGGCAAGATTTTCAACACACATATTCTGGAGTGTGTTTTGAACTCAAACTGAAAGTGAAACTAATATCTAAAACAGAAGAGTGTAAAGCGGCTTAACGGTATAAATGTGTGTGTGTGTGTGTGTGTGTGTGTAACGGTGGCATGCGATTGCACAACTGAGAGAAGGGTATCTCGTAGTCGAACACGCTCGATTGTTTTGTTCTTAAAGAGTTCAGTTTTCTTTCCAATTAAATTTTTGGTAAGTGGAATCTCTTCAAATTTCCGAGGGAGGGGGAGTGGCATCAAAAGTTTGAGAAAATGCAATTTGTGCATCATCTATGAGAACCTACATGGTACATTTCGTGTGTCAAGCTACAAACGTTTAGCCGCCAGGTGACATAATGCTTTTTTAACCTTTTGCCATTTTAACCCAGCTCTATAAATGCCAAAGTTATGCCCATTTTATGGAAAATCGTTTTTATCGATATCGGACGAAGGGGGTGTGGCATCCAAAATTAAAAACAAACTGGATCTGCGTATGGTATATACGGATCTTCATGGGAAGTTTGAACCCTCTAGCTCTCGTAGTTTTTAGGATCGGGCGTTCAAACGGACAGACAGACTGACGGACAGACAGACGACTCGGCTATTGATACAGATCAAGAATTTATTTTTTATGGGGTGTGTCGCGCCTCCTTCTGCCTGTTACATACATTTGCACAAACCCTTCATAGTAATTTTCAATTGGCATCAGAGTATAAAGAGACCCGCTCATGCCTTTAGGCACGACCCTCCTAGAAAAACTAGGTTGTGGCGTAGGATTTGAAATCCACCCACATAAAA
>JBANCY010000665.1:0-23400 GCA_037040045.1 Phorticella flavipennis | reverse complement strand
TATATATATATATATTCTGTTAATAATCAGACATGTTATAACCAGATGTTTTTACCCCCACGAGCTTGAAAGAGCTCAGGCGCAGCTACATACCTAGTCTTATAGCTCTAGCCCTAAAAGATCCTGAGATTTAGGCACTTAAATATGTTTTTATGCTAGACTATAATAAATGATTAATCGAAAATATAATATACAAATGTATTACAATTGTTTTACTCCCACAATATCTGTAAGGCTCATATGCAGCTACCTACCAAATATAACAGTTCTATTTTCAAAAGATCCTGAGATTTCGGCACTCGTCTATGTTAATAGGTCAGACAGACTATAGTAGATACTTAATCGATGCTATACAATAAATAGTTATATGTTCAAGCAACCGACTGTTCTCTCACCTACGGCATAAAACTAATATACCCTACTTCATAGCATTTTACAGGGTATACAACGCGTGTTTTGACATTGTTTTGCCAAGACTTTTGCGGGGACAGCAGCCTGGCGCACAGTTGTGTTGCAGTTAGTCAAGTTAGTTGTGCCAATCCCCGGGGAGCAAAAGTTTTTCTGGAAGTTTCATTAGCTGCGAACCGAAGCGGATTCAATTAGGCGGCTAGTTTTGACTTGTGTCGAAGCATCTGAGCTCTCCGGAGTTACAAACTCTGAGTTCCGAGCTCTGAGCTCTAAGCTATGAGCTATGCGCTTAAGCAAATGGCGTGTGTCCAAGTCGACATGAAGGCTCATTAGGTAATCCAACAACAAGAATGAAATGTATACAGAAACGATAACAATAACATTTATAGGGCAATACCCTGTAGATGGGAGTGCTTGAAAAGTTGATAGACTGACTTGAATATGGCAATTTTTTAGCACGCGGAATACCAAATTTGTGGGAGCAAAATAGATTTTACAGGGTATTTCCCAGTCGCCAAAGTCATTGTCTGCAGGCCAAGCTGCCTTTTACGAGTATTTTTCAACTGATTTATTTGATTTGATAAGTCTTGACGCAAATGTGTTTCATTTACCTCACTTACCAAAGCCGTCGAGTAGCACCCAAAGTCCACTCCGTCCTGCCCCAAGTCGAGTGGCTCCTAGGGGGCTCTGGAGGGTCGGTGGTGCCTTGGGTCTGTCTACAGGCTTGGCCCTTTTAGCTGCCTTTTGCCTTCAACTTGTCGCACACAATTTGAGTTAAAGCGAAAAGGTCAATCGCCCAGCTGATGCAAAAGGCACAAAGCAAATACCCTGGAAAATGATGTTTTAACTAAAACAAGCCCCAAGGCAAATCAATAGAGGAATTTCGCATAAATGGAGCATATCAAAAAGCAAATATATGCAAACGATTTGTATGCCAATGATTGTCATCATTAATTAGAATACAAGATGGAATAGGGAAAAAACCAAGCAAATAAGGAAGGATTATATACGTCACGCCGAAGATTTCATACACTTTTCGACGATTTTGTTGAAATATTAGTAGATTCTTACGAAATACCCATCCAAAACTTGGTAAAACCAGCTTTTAGTTGTGGGGCAACTATATAATATAGTAGTCCGATCCTGTTGAAAGTATGTAAAACGATAAACAATTATAAATCCTAAATATCTTTTAAAATTCAATGCGATAGGTTGAAAATTATGGGAAGTATGAACAAAACTAACATTTAGTTAGTCTGATTCTTTTGAAATCCGGTTGAGCCATAGAGGATATAAAAATAAAAGAGTGTGTAGAATTTCAATCCGATAATTTGAAAAACTAAGGAAATATGAGCAAAACCGACTTTTAGTTATATGGGAGCTATTATATATAATAGTTCGATCTTTATGAAATTATGGGGAAATGTTAGACAATAAAAAACCCAAATTATGTGGAATACAAGTATATATGAGAGTTATTTGATATTGCGATCCGTATGAAGTTTGATAGATAATCGAAACCTGTGTATTTTGGTGTCTTACAAGAAGGTTGACTGTGTTGCTTTCGTAACTTCTGCATAACTTTCTTATTTCTAAAGCTTTTGCTCACAAATTTTGCCTTTAGTTTCAAAAACTTAGCTTCAATTTACATACCAAATTTCATTACTATAGCTTATAGCATAATGTTTGTATCTCAAGGATAAACAAGAGCAGTGAGAATTTCTAATGTCTTGGGTAGTTTAATGTAATTTTAGAGAGGGTTAGAAGCTGTTTAAGGTGACTTTTTGCACAGAGCATGGTACAGACCAATCATTTGTGTGATTTGACCGACTCCTTTGAATGTTCGACTAGAAAATATATGTATATATAGTAAAACCTCCTCAACTCCCCTTGCTGAACTGAAGATAATGCTGTCTCGGTTTCTGGTTTTTCTTAGTTTTGTAACTGCATTTGGTCGCCCCGTCAATATATTGTGGTATTTATTCAAGGCTTTGGCTTTGGCTTGGGCTTGGGCTTCGGCTATATCTGATTGCCTAACCTCAAACTAATTAGCGTGAATTATATCAGTTTGTTGCATGCAACAGCGGCAGTAGCAGCAGCAGCAGCGGCAGTTTTGGGATCTGTGTTGCGGTTGTGGTTTTTGGGCTGCTTCAAAATATTTCAATTGAATGACAGCTTTAATGGTGGCAACTGCTCCCAGCTCAGCCAGAGGTTGCCAGACTTTTGCCAGAGTTGTAGCAGTTGCCGCTGTTATCGATATATTTCATTTGATTTCATTTGCGCCAACACAAAAGACGACTTTGATTGATTGAGCCGACACACACACACATACACACACACACACACAGAGGGCTCTTATCCCAGGCCCTGCCCGGACCACGTCCCACGTCCCTCCTCCTACTCCTCCACCTCCCTCCTCCCTGGTCAAATGGGCTCGATCCATAGCCTGGGCCCTTCTCCTTGTCCTTTTCGTTTTAACTTGACATTTATCGCTTTATACGCATTTCGTTTTTGGTCTTTCCAAGAGCAACAGCCTCAGCCTCAGTTCCCGCATGCTCCTTAGGTTCCACCTCCATCTGCTCCATCTGCTCCTGCTCCCCCCGCCCAACGGCCTGTCAGTCAGCTTGTTCGTCTTGAGAGTTCGACATGTTTGTTATGTTTATGGGACGATATATTTACCAACTTAATTGCTAGTTAAAGACATTCCTATAAATTACTCAGGGAAAACACCGCCAGCCAAATAAATAAGACGCCTTTAAAGCCCGCAGCCTGCGACAGGGCCAACTTCTCGAGAACCTGACCCAAAGGCGCAGACATATTTTAACATTTGTTTGGTGCAGCAATTTTTTATTTTATAGTTTTTATACTCTTTTTGTAAACTATAGTATATTCACTATGTGCTGAGCTTTGTATAGAAAGAAACGAGAAACCCTCAGGATTGCCTACAGAATAGTCAGCATACCGAGGAGCTGTCGTTATGAAACTTGGAATCTAAGCTTCTTTTGTAACCATATTTGTCGGAACCAACTAGATCGAAACACTATAAAAATAAAAACAAAAGCTCTGTTTTCTCCGTATTTCCCATGTTTTTCAAGCAATTCTTTTTAAGTTTGAGACACGTTTGTGAGTCTCCACAATTTATCGCTACACCAAATATAAGAAGAGTTGGACTACTATATCATATAGCTGTCATATAAACGTCATTCCCATGTTTTCCAACGTATTGCACTCAAAGTTCACCTACTCCCAAGATTCTTTCAGATTCTGCCGATCTACAAAAAATTTTATAAGCACTTCAATATCATATAACTGCCATATAACCTAAAGTCTGATTTGATCATATTTGACCATGTTTTCAAACGTATTTGACTGAAAATTAACACACTCCCAAGATTTATTATTATCTACCGCTCAACGAAATTTCATAAGGATCAGACTACTATATCTTATAGCTACCATATAATCAAAAATCGTTTTTGTCTATACAATCCATGTTTTCAAACGTATTGCACTGATAGTTCATCTACTCCCAAGATTCGTTCCGACTCTGCCGCTCCACAAAATATCATAAGTACTTCAATATCATATAACTGCCATATAACCGAAGAAGTGAATTGACAATATTTCCCTTGTTTTCAAACGTATTGCACTGAAAGTTCACCACTCCCAAGATTTTTTATTATCTATATCTTCACCAAGTTTTCATAAGGATCTAACTTCTATATCATATAGCTGTCATGTAACCAAATGTAATTTTTGACTACATCTCCCATATTTTCCAACGTATTTGACTGAAAGTTCACATACTCCCAAGATTCTACCGCCATCTTCGAAAAGAGTATGAAATCCTTGCATACTTATTTGTGAGAGCTTCATTAGCACCAGTCCAGGGTATGTGCAAGTCACTCACACCCCTTAACTAGCCATATTTTCGGCAAGTTGTAGCCGCAGCTGGCACAAGAAAAATGCCAAAGTTTTTGTAGCCAATTGAAAGCTTTCAACTCCTGCCAAGGAGATGAGATGAACTGGGACGCGATGCAGCGACTGCTCCAAAATTTTTGGCTCCAACGTCTCCAGCTGCAACTGTGGTTGTATCTCCGTCCGTCCGTCTGTCTGTCCGTCCGTCTGTCTGTCTGCATCTTATTTAATTTGACAGAAGCAGCCGCCGCATGTTCGTTGACTTTATTTGCTGTGTGTAATAAAATTAAAGCCCTTTAGCTATTGTACTCTCGAGAGGAGCAAGAGGAAGATGAAGAGCGGCAGATGGGGGCCAATGGGGGCCGATGGGGGCAAATGGGAGCAGAGCCGGAAAAAAAACGAAACGAAAAACGTACAAATTTTCTGAGGCCGAAACAGACACACATGTGAAGCAACGATGGGGGGACCGGAGGAGATGGGGGGGGGGGGGTGATGTCAGTGGCAGGCAGGGGCCGGATCGGGAGGACGACCCAACGAGCCATGAATGTTGCTCTTAGTTTGTGGATGTGGCCATTAAGTTGGCCTTTTTATAGTCCTAGTTACATGTCTCACAACAGCAATTGGTAGCAGGGGCACTTTACACCACAGGGCAAGTGCTGGGGGACTGTCAGGGGCGGGAGGTTGTGTCACTGAGGGGGGGTGTCTCCGTCCGTGGAGGTCATGAACTTGAAACCAAGAGCTGAAGCATATTGAAGATTTGCCAGCTAGTTTATAACAACACGGAATATGCTCTGGGTTTGGTTCTCTGTTTTTGGTAATGAACTGCACTCTATATGGTCGCCTAGCCAAATTTAGCCATTTTAAGGCCGAAATTTAAAGCTGCCAGCGATAAACCCACCGCCTGCTTTTCACACTTTTTAGTTCATGCGCCAAATTTAATTAGTTTTTTTTATAGCTTCTTTCATGGAAAAACTTTCCATATTTACAATTTGAGCTGGATACAAATTTTGGCTTTAATATTTGCCATATTTTTGGCCGGCGAATTGCACCAGTTGGGAATTCCAATTGCGAAACTAACACAATATACTTTTGCTGTCAGCCGCTGTCAATGGACTTGCCCTGGGGATTTTTGATTATGATAATTTCATTTAATCATAATGCCGGGAAATTTAAGGCTAAAATATGTTTATATTTTGGCTAGTTTTCGCTTAAAAAATGGTCAGATTGGCTTGGCAGAAAACAGATAATGGGGTATATTTTAAGAACCGCCAAATTGATTGTTCCGAGAATTTCATACAGATTATAAACTATATCATATTTTCACCATATGAATTCTGCCTTTTCCGTTTATAATCTCATATAGCCATTTTGGAGTCGCTAAGCTACAAAAAGAAAATGGTCTGTTTTAATGAAATACCTTTAAATTACTAATCATATAATTTTGGGGGAAAGTATTTCAAATAACGAACAAATTATTTCTTAGAATAATACGATTATGCGCTGAATTAAGGCATATGCTAACAGTAGCAAGTTCTACTCCTTATGGGCAAAGGTATGAACTTTCTATAGACCTTTTACGTAGAAACATATCTTTCAAGCGGTATCCAAATTTTCAGCTCTTAAGCTCCAACAGTCTCCAAGGAAATGAAGACCAAAGTGCTAGATGGAACAAACTATCTTATCAGCTCGTAAATAGCTATACCTAGTCTCAATTTGAATTCCTTTAAAGAACAAAAACATATTTTAAGAACTCTCAAAACTTACCTCCACAATGATCCTTGAAATCGTCGCAGCAATCGCCCAGCTTGAGGCAGGCGTGATCGCAGTAGCATGGTTTATCACTGAGGTCCTCGATGATGGCATTGATGGGGGCCTTCTGGACGACGCAGGAGGAGTCCCGCCCATTGCAGCAGAGCTGTGCCTCGCGGCACGAACCGGCCTCGGTGGGGGGCAGCCACAGGAGGAGCCCCAAACCGAGACCCAACCACAGAAATGCGGTCAGCTTCAATGGCATTTCGATGCGATGCGAAACTGACATTTTTTGCGAAAGTCTCGACGTTTTTTTCCCGATTCGATATTGTTTTTGTGTATGTGTGTGTTTTATGCTCGATAACCGATATCCGATTACGCGTGACTCTTTCTATAGCTCAACACGCTGTAGTAAATAAATAGAAATATATATATATACGGGGGGTAAAGGAGGTATAGGAGGGTATATATGTATAACGCTTGCATATTTGAAGGCGATTAAGCCTGTGACACACACACACACACACACATTGACATATAGCCACTCCATGTGTGTGTGTTGTGTGTGTGTGTGTGTGTTTGTATGCAAATGCAATTTACGCCCAAAACGGAAATTAAAACTAAAATTGAATTATGGCAATTGTGTGCCGAGCGCCAAAGTTGTGAAAACACACGGTGAAAAGGGGGGACCTGGGGTAAGGTTATGCTAGGGATAAGAACACGCAAGCCCCTTAACGGGTAAACAAATTGTGATAGCTGCTAGACTAGCAAATACCCTAGAAGCTCTGCCGAAATAACTTCTTAGTGGCTAAGCTTTTGCATTTCTTATGCAATTCATCTGAAATTTTCTATACTTCTTCCTATACCTAACATATCAATACCTACCAAAAATAATATACCAAAATTTTAGCATTTTTTTTTTCAGAAAACCAAGCATATAATGTAAAAACAACGTGAATTGTCTCCAATATTTAACGATTGACAAGTCAGTTCCGAAAATATCAGCTAGATAAACCACTTCCAAACCAGATTTCAGCGATTTTCTTGGCTGTATATAAAGCTTTGGCTATGTTAGGCTTCTATATATTATATAATGTGTATGTTGGCCTGCATACCAAATTTCAAAACGCTAGCTCTAAGCTAGTTATAAAAACATAAAACTTTTCCTCTAATAGTTTTAAACGATCCTCTAGTAAGTAATGTATTTAAGTTTTAATAATACTAGACTACTATAGATTGTATAATATAAATATTCATCCACGAACCAATTTTCAACACGCTAGCTCTATCATAGCACTTTTTTTTTCAATTTTGACCGAAACTAATGCTTATCGATATCATAATATAAGGTTTTTTCATCTTAGTCAGACCGCTTTTAAAAAAATTAATATTATATGGTGCTTTATTGGACAAATACACATTTACATACTAAATTTTCTGAGAATAGCTCTTAAAGATATTGAGATTTTTCCTTTCTTTACTGACAGTTCCAGTCGGTAAGCCGAAAATTGGATGCATAATGATTATAAATCATTATGAAAGGACCATAACATTATTCCATTATATATTGACCGAACTACAAAAAGTCAAAACGCTACCTCTACTAAAATACTATCTTTTCGACATTTTCAACGATATTAGTGCTTATCAATTTGACATAATGGATTTCCTTCTAAGTTAGACCACTTTTAAAAATTATTATTATAGAGTGTTTTCTTTAACATAGACATACTTGGAAACCAAATTTGCTGAGTCTATCTCTTAAAGTTCCTGAGATTTTTTCTGTTTTCACAGATAGTGCCAGACTTTAGAACAATAATTGGCACATTACGATCGAACCACAATACTATATCATAATTTAACAAACATTTACGACTCAGCTTATACTTTCCTATCGCTAACATATATTTTCAGCAAAAGTGCATACTCCTTAGTGGCTTCATTTACAGGGTATACAACAAAAAGTAGCTAAAACTGCCAAAACGCAGTCGATTTTAGCTACATTAGCAGCAAATATGAACTGAACAAGCATTGGAAAAGAGAAAAAACATGAAATGAAATCAGAACTGGGTCGAACATGGAGCAGAGCTATGGGGCTTTACACTAGACAACAAAGTTGGGGTTTGAAAGGCCCGAGGCTCGACATGCGACAACTCAGCTGATGCTGATGATGATGGCGTTGTGTTTGTCATACGACCTTAGGCTTAGATATAATATACCATATACAATATGTACTAGACCCAAATCGTGCCTAAGCTCTTGTTGGCAAGTGTATCTAGCCCCAGACAGAGCTGTGCGCTGAGCTCGACGCTAAATCAAGTGACGGAGTCAGGTGGCAATCGGATTGCTCTGAAGAAGGTAAAAGAGGTAAAGGCAAAGGGCTTACAGGAGGGCTTTCTGGTTCTGGAAGGGGGGTCTATGGCTATAGATAGCTGTTTTGCATAAAATATTGTGCAAATGGCAACAATGGCTGAGCAGGTGCAAAAGTGGCAACAGGGGGGTATGGGGTATGGGGCAGGTCCTTGCTGAGGTGTTCCATTCGCAGTGATTCACCGTTGGCGCCAGGTATAATAAAACAAAGACTTCAATTTTCATAAATCGTTGCGAACGATTCGTAAGATTCATTCCAAATTTATATTAACAGCTGTGGCAAGCAAAGGGCTGACAGAAATCAATGAACTGGAAGCTGAAAGCTTGAAACCGAATCCCGAATCCAGAATTCGGAATCCAGAATACCGAATACCCCCCTAAATTAAGGAAAAGCGAATGCCAATCGAATCATTTTTGTGCCCATTCAAATCAGCAGGCAATATTCCCAGACAAAACTGTCTTCAGAAAGCTCTGCGTATCCCGAGAATTTGTGTAATTGTGAATCATTCAAGCGACACGAACTTTGAATAATTATGAGTCAATCAGCTTTAGTATTTTGTCAACTTCATAAACATCAAATCTTACGTGTAACAGGACAATAAATTCAAGTGAATACACTCAAAATTTGATTAGCTCGCATAAATGGGTTCACTTTTGCCAATGGAACTGTAATGAATACACTTATTTACCTGACATGAATACCTAAATTTTAATAACATATCAAAATTTTATTAAAAACTCATGTGAGTGCTCATTTTGGCTCAGCGAATGTAAGCGAATACACTCAAACTTAAGAACACCCAGCAAAATTTGATTAACAATCATTTTGACTCATATGATTGAAACTGAATACACTCATTTACACAGTTGAATTCATTCAAATTGTCAAAGTACAAATAAAATTTAATGAATTTAATCAAATAACAGCAATGAATAGATTTGAATGGCAAATATATCAAGTGAACACACTCAAATTCATATTATAAATTTGTAAGAAACATATATTTAGACCAATTCACAAGATTTGTCGCCATTTGAAACATGAAATTCTGTAGAATATTCATTATTTTTGCATATGAATAAATATATATGCAAATAAATACACTCATTCAGTTTAGTTTTACAAAGCTAAGACAGATAAACGTATTCAAAGCTTAAGTTGCTGTAAAAGAGTAAGTTTCTTATAGTTTAAATACACTCATATTCAGTTATGGGTTAGCTTTTTGAATATTCATAATTATAGGTTCATATGAAAACACTCACAAGCTTAAATAATGGCAGTTGAATGTATTCAAAGCCTTAAAAATAGCTCAAAGAGTTAATTTCTAATAATTTGTATACAATGAGCTGCGCTGAGTACACTCATAATCGAATGAATGTGCACTTTTTTATGGTCATATGAATAATTATCAGTTTATATGAATACATTTAGGCACTTCAAAAACAGATGAAAGTATTCAAAGCCTTAAGTAGCTGAATACATAAGTTAATTTCTTATAATTTGTATAACAATTAACCATAATGAGTACATAATGAGTACTTATATTCAAATTAGAAAAGTATAGCATACATTTGAGATGAGTGTTAATGAATACTCAACATGAGAAAATTTGCTAAACTTGAGCAAATTTCCATAATTATAAAGCTCCGAATTCAGATAAAAGTCGATTAACTTTGTTTGACATTCATTAAGTTCAAATGAATACACTCATACGGCATAGTTAAGCATCAGTCTATTATATATAAAAATGAATGCACTCACTTTAAGCATTTTGTATAGATGAATAGCTTTGGTAAAATAAATATGAATATTTTGTTATAACTTTGACAAAGAAAAAAAAAATTTTCAGTGAAGAAAGCAATAAGAAAGGCAAATATTGCTTCAGACTGTGACCCGATAGAGTTGTTATAACCATATAATAATAATAATACATTCATCTAGAAATCATTCACGTCGAAATTCGAGCTCAAACAGCAATAGGTTAAGTCGTTAGACAAAAAATTAGGACTCACATAGGCTATACGGTCTTTAGTGGCTACGGTATTGGAACAATAGGAGGGTTTTTAATACAGTTAGAGCTCACACACCATGGCATAAGATCGCTCCCCGTACCTATTGAAATAATTCTTTGAGACTTACTTGAAAAATATCTTAAAATATCACAAATATAACTCGGCCTGTTCGTAAAAAAAAGTGCTCTAAAAGAAACCTTAAGGAACTATTGCAACTTCTCTTTGCAGAGAGAAGATCTTCTAAATTCCATATATCTGCATCACACATTTATCATTAAAAAACACTTTTTGAATAGTAATTTACCAATAAAATACATGTTTGTTGATAATGCACGAGTGACTATCGTAGTACTAAGAACTTTAGAAAAGATTTTGGATCAATTAAGTTAAGATTTACGATAAATTATCACAAAAACACACAGAAAACACACATATATTTACCTGTTGGTTGAAAAACCAAATGCACCAAAAACTATGGTAAAAACTTTAGAGCTGGGAACTATAGAGACGATTTTAGACTTATTTTTCTAAGAGAAACTATCGTAAAAGCTTCAGATTTGATTTCAGTTAAATGTACGAAAGATCAGCATAAAGATTGCAGCTAATAACATTATAAACATTTGAAGGATCTCAGATATAAGTAAACGCACCAAAAACTATCGTAAAAACAAATTTGTCACTGAAAAAGTTTCGGGCTGGTTAGGAACTATCGTCAAAATTGGAGTGCAAAAACACCATACAAAATAATTTTTGCATTTTTCAACAAGAGCTCGAGTTTTTAGGAACTTGAAACTAAAGAACAGGTTTATCACTTCATTTCAGTTAAAGATGGTATAAGTTTCGAAAAACTATCGTAACAATCACCAAAGGCTCAATTTCGTGCAAAACTTTGGAAACTATTCTATATTGATTTGTTAGTAGGCCTCTCTGACAATTTTTATTTCTTCTTTTGAAAATACTTTCCGAAAAATAGTGAAAACACTTGAGGTCAAAAAAGACACAGTTTGAACAGCGGCTGACGGTACCAAAATTCAAGACAAATGTATGCATGTCAGATATAGACGGGGGTTAACATTTCAAGAAACGTGTTTGCAGCAGAGAAAAGCGCGACAAAACAAGCTTTTCGAAACAGTAAAAATTTGCAGAAAATCAGAGCAGGAAATTTGAAAAATTTTGAAAAATGCATAAGAAACTGCAGGAGTATTTGGTGAACAATTTTAATACGAATCCCGCTTGGCTGTTGCCCTCGAAGGGCCTGAGGAACTATCGCAAGATCAAGGGCAGATTGGACAGATATAACATAAACAACAACAACAACGCGCGGAAGGCATCGACGAGGGAGAAGCAAACGTTTTGGGCGATTCGCAACTTTTTGGCAGGTGACAAAAACTGGATGAAAAATCGCGCGACGGCGACGGCGACGGTGACGGCGACGGTGACGGCGACGAAGGCGACGGATGAATAATGTTTGGGCGATAAACAAAGGAATCAAAAGTGTAAAGCGCGCATAACGGTGCCGCCTAACGGTGCTAAGGAAAATGATGAAAAG
The DNA here is from genome assembly GCA_037040045.1 of Phorticella flavipennis. Lineage (NCBI taxonomy): Eukaryota > Metazoa > Arthropoda > Insecta > Diptera > Drosophilidae > Phorticella > Phorticella flavipennis. The sequence continues at coordinate 11,393 of JBANCY010000665.1, read as the reverse complement.
AAGTGTAAAAACTGAAAGGGAAAACAAGAAAACAAAACTGGAAAAAAAGCCAACAAAAAACTAGCTAAATTTCCGTTGCTTTTTGGGCATATGATGTGATATTATAACTGTTCTTGAATGATTGATAACATTTTCATTTGTTTTATTTCTCTTTCTGTTTCTGTTTTTTGTAGCTCTGTCTCACTTTTTGCACAGTGAAAAAAAAAACAATAACAAAAAGTTTTCAAAAAACCAATTTTTTGGCGCTCTCAAAAAAACACGTGTAAAACACTTTCGACTTGGCCTTACGTCAAATTACGTGCGTTACGTTTGGCTGCCCTAACGTTACGTTGCGTTGCGTTACGTTGCGTTAAGCGCGCGACAAGTGCGAACACTGCGAACGCCGGCCGACGACTGTGCCAGCCGCTGCTCGTGTGGTGAATTATAAAGCCAGGCGTCGACAGCCCTTCGGCACTGGCTTCGGCTCGGCTCGAGTCGGTTCGACTCGGCTCGCCTCGACGCGACAGCCGATGATGGACGCCCACCACCCACCACCCACCACGCACTGCACTCACCTCACCTCCTCTGGGTTCGTGTCGCCGCTGTGTGACACGTGCATTGGCGTCTTGCGCTGCCGTCCCACCTCACCTCTCCTTGCCTTACCAAGCCTTGCCTTGCCACGCCTACCCAGCCAGCCCCTGTCTCAAGCCCCCGTCTCAAGCCCCCGTCTCAAGCCCCCGTCTGAAGCCCCGTCGCCGAACCCCCCAGACCCGTAGACCCCTCCAGACCCGGGGTCGCTGTCGCTGTCTCTTGCCTTTGATTTGTTTGTTTTGAGTGGGTTTCACTTTTGGCACAAAAGCCGGCTGCATTCTCCGACTCCCCCAGCCCCTCCTTCAGTCCTTCAGTCCCTCAGTCCCCCCTCAGTGCTCCCCTCAGTCGCAGACCCAGACTCAGTCACAGTCGCAGTCTACAAAAGAGTTAAATGAAGTTAGGCTGCCCTCCTAAGGCGACCCAAACTGCTCGACTAGCTTAATACCCTGGAGACAACGCCAATGCTTCAGGTTTCTCCTAGCCTAACTTCAGTGTTCATTAACTGATTATGCTGAAATTTTCAGATCCATTAAGGGCTTCGGTGGACCAGGGGATATCGGAATGTCGCGCCAAACAACATTGTGGGTTCAAGTCCCAACCATGTACTTAGCATGACCCTCCTAGAAAAAGTAGGTTGTGGCGTAGGATTTTAAAATTATTACTATTTTTATATGGCCATAACAACACGATCGGGTCAAAGCCTAAAGCATTATTTTCCATTATTTCTGCTTCCTTAAGTGAAGAACTATTTTTTTACACGGGTGGATTCCAAGACCTACGCCACAACCTAGTTTTTCTAGGAGGGTCATCCCTTTCGACTTGAGTGGGACTCGAACTAGCACCTCTTGTTTGGCGGGACAGCGTGCTATCTACTGGTCCACGAACGCCCCAAGGATTTGAAAACTACCCTCGTAAAAAAAATCCTCAGTGAAGGAAGCTGAAAAAATACAAATAGTGCTTCAGGCTGTGACGCGATACGGTTATTATGGCCACTATGACAAACCAGAGGATGTGCCTTTGTGATAAGATACTAAACAGGATAGTATAAATTTAAGGAAATGTTATGGTCAAATGGATGACAAATAGATCATTATGAATAATAATGATAGAATTCAAATGAAACACGATATATGTGGACTTGAGTACCATTCTTTATGGGATCGTCTCAATCAGCATTACTTGATCAACTCTCTCGCTCTTTCTTTCTCTCTACGTCTCTCTGAAAATCTTCCAGTCGTCAGAGAGCGCCTCGCTCTCAATTTCGTGATCGTACAGTTACATTTTTGCATTATGTTCTTTGCCACTTTCGTCTTGCATATAGGGTGTTCCAATATTAAAAGTGATAATTTGCTAGCTAATAAAATCTGCATTATCTTTCATTAGACTTTCTCACCATATTTAGTGTTATAAGATTTTAATTATAGATCGGTAAATAAACGAAAAACGCATAGAATTCGTAGTATGTTAGATTCCATGTTCCAAGTCGACGGAGAAAACGCTAAGATAGATTCACCAAAATTGGTTTCACAGAGTATAAAGCCTATTCGAGTAATCCTTAGACGTGCTAACCTTGAAACTCATAATAATATCAGAGATAATAGCCATTTGGGAACACATAATGCCACATGTCTTCAAAAATATAGTCAAAAATGAGGTCCCCATCATCACAGATCACGAACACCGTCAGACCTTTTTCTGCGGGCCCTATTGGGCCAAAGCCTGAAGCACTATTTGTCTTTTTTCTGCTTCCTTCATTGAAGATCTTTTTTTACTTGGGTGGATTTCAAACCTACGGCAAAACCTAGTTTTTCTAGGAGGGTCATGCCTATAGACATGAGCAGGACTCGAATTCGCACCTCTTGTTAGTCGGGACAGTGCGCTATCCATTGGTCCACCGATTTCAGATTGCTTTTGGATGAAGTCCACTGTTTCCTTTAGCATTTTATGATCTCCTTTAATCAAATGACAATGTCCATGATAAACAATTCAGTTGTGGTACCTTCCAAAAGATTAAACTTCTTGGAGAAATTAAAAAAAAAAAGATGTTGACATTTGGCACAGAGCCTGCTACGTCGAAATCGGTCGGCTCCCCTAGCAAAGTCGCGTATATCCTTAATTTCTCTTATCATCTCGTATTACGCCCTATTTTAAAGCAAAAGATCCAGAAACACGGAATATATGCATGAATCAGCAGATGGGTCTTCAATTTCTTGTCCCCCCTCTACTGTTACAAACAATGGCACAAAATGGGCAAACACTTCGCGTGTACTCACAAAATGTACAGGGTATCCAAACATAGACTGAATGGCGAGTACATCAATGCCCCGCAGCCTGTGGAATAGAATAGACGAATATTTTTTATTAATTTAAAATAATAGAAAGGTATTCGAACAAATGGATTATTATCTATATCTAAAAGCCCGGGGCGACATAATACAGGTTGGGAAAAAACACATAGAACCCAATAAAATGCAGACTAAAAAGAGCTAAACGCACAAAGGATTTTAATAAACTTTACACTGGGTTTTCGAGGCTTGGAGAAGAATTCAACGGGATTATTTCAATGAAATCGCAGAGCTTTTGATAGAGCTTAACCCTAGCAAGGCTTCCCCTGCAAACTGATGCCATATTGCTCAGAATTTACAGCCCTTTAGGGGTAAAGTGCAATTTCTAGTTGGTCAAAATATTCGAATCTAGTGGGCTTTTGGGGTAACCCTCGTCTAGTTAGCCTTGGCATATTTCGATGCCCCAGGGTAGAGCTCCGAGAGATTCAGTCTGAGCACAGCTCTCGAGCGAGCAACAGCAAAAATAATAAAAATTTTTTGTGAAAAAATCGAGAAAAAGTATTTTCCTGAAAAAGATTTTCTTTATTTTCTGTTATTTTTATATTTTTTGATAAAAGTAAATGAAAAAAATTCAAAAGTTGAAAAAATTTGAAAAGTTAAAAAAAAAATTGTAAAAATTAAAAAATGCTGAATGCAAAATTTGGATCAGAATGTAAAAACAAACAGAGATTGCAAAATATCAACGAAAGAACTACAAAGAAACGAAGGGGGACCCACAGTCAGAGAGAGCAAAAGTCCCCACAGAAATGAAAGAAACGAAAACTGCTTTTTTCTTGAGTGAGTATGAAAATGGTGTTGGACGTGGAGAATTAAGGGTGGAAAGGTTGGTGTAATGCAGTGGAGCTTTTAAAATTTTGAAGATTTCGCGGTGAATGGAAGAATTTGAGGTGAAGACCTTGAGGTAGCGATTTTGGGATGAAGATTTTGGGGCGAGTTAGTGATTGATTTGGGGATTGAAGATTTTTAGGTGAAGATTTGTAGGTAAAGTGCTTGATGAGAAAAGGTTTGAGCTGAAAACTTGTAGGTAAATTAATGAAATGAAGACTTGGGATTATGACTTCGGGATGAAGACTTTGGGGTGAAGATTTTGGGGGCGAAGATTTTGGGGGCGAAGATTTTGTGTGCGAAGATTTTGGGGGCGAAGATTTTGGGGGCGAAGATTTTGGGGGAGACGATTTTGGAGGTGACGATTTTGGAGGTGAAGAGTTTTTCACCACCAGGTGAAGAGTTGGTGGTGAAGAGTTGGTGGTGAAGATTTTGGTATGAAGATTTTGATATGACGATGTTGGGATGATGATTTTGTTTTAATAGTTTAGGGAGGGGTGAAAAAAACTAATAGATTGAAAGGAATTGGAAGTGATCAAAGAGGTTAATTGAAGGTTGTGGGAGATTGAAGAGTAGAAAGGGATTGAGAAATTAAGTTGGGAAGGTTAAGAGAGTTAAAAGGAATTGGAGTATTGTCGGTGATTGGAGAGTTGAATATGGTTAAATGATAATTGGAAATTGATAAAGGGAGAGGATTGAAGAATTGCAGGTGATTGAGTTAAAAACATATGAAAACTTGCAGATGATTGAAGAGTTGTATGATATTGGAATATTAAGGTGATTGAAGAGTTGTAGGAGGGAATGGTGATTCGGATGGAGATTTAGAGATGATTGTAAAGTTTGATAGATGAAGAATTTAAAGTGAATAAAGATTACGAGGTGTGATGGAAGTTTATGGTAGATGTGGAAGGGATTGGAAAGCTATCAATGATTGGAGAGCTTAACTTCTGAGCTTTAAACTTAAATATATCGATAACGATATGTTTTTCTTTTCTTATCACGTTCAGAAAGACCGCAAGAAATGGAAATAATGGCGTACATCTGTTATTATTTGATTTGAATTCCATGACTCGTAAAATGACAACACTCCCGATACACCCAATTAGATCACACACACGAAACTATACAATATATAACTCAAGCCCACACTAAGCCTACACATACCGTACACGTATAGTACCATATATCGACACTTCTCGTACAAATACACCTATAGTTATACATACTAGCTGACATACACTTTCTCATACAATACACATCGACTTATACACACCCTATACACTTGCTTACGCTGAAAATATACTCGGATTTTGACACCAAACAGTGAGAGACGAGCCAAACGCAAAGATAACATCACACCGATATGCATTTCCAACACTGCTCGCATTATCCAACACTGGCTACTCGAATCAGTTGCGCAGCTACAGTCTGAAAGGACAATCTATAATATTTGAAGCAAAGGAAATGATCGATACATATAATACGAATGCCGGGATCGTTGCTCTAATGTATTCGCTCATTAAGGTGAGTACGTCTGTTATCGATAAGCGAGAATCGATAAATTGCAAGTCTTCTTCTTTTTCTATTGCAGAGCAACTCGGTCAATCGATTTCAAGCCTACGGTACCACGTCGGCTTTTTGGATCCCTTGTCCATATGTGAACAATCGATATCGATATATCGAAAGACCGCATACACTAACATCTCACATCGACCAGGGGTTTACTTGGCCGGCGCGCTGGATTTGCGTACTTGAAAGCGTCATATAACCGAACCGGTTTGCTGCACTTCAATCAATCGTTTGAACTATATGCTTATCTCGAATTGTGAAACTATCGAATTATCGAATTGTTGTTACACTAAATAAAGACGCTTTTAATGCGATATTGTAACGATTATAATAGTGACTATCGAAATACTATTGGGGGCCTCAGTGGAACAGTGGATAACACTCTGTTCAGTCAAACAAGAGGTGTGGATTCGAGTCCCTCTCATGTCAATAGGCACGACCCTCCTAGAAAAACTGAAAGTGCAACCTTCCGTGAGACTTGTGACTTATCGAAGTCGATTCGATATTATAACGATTATAACAACGACTTGCGATACACAATTTGGGTGAATATAGCAATAGGCTTGGACAATAAGTGCAACCCTCGCTAAGACATGACTTATCGTCATCGATGCGATAGTATAACGATTACAGCAATGTCTATCGGAATACTATATGGGTATTATAAGAAGAATATAGGTACAGATTGGAACTGAAAGTTCAGCCCTCGCCAAAAACGTATGACTTCGCCTTCGATGCGATGTTATGACGATTAGACCAGTGACTTTCGAATCTTTTTATGGGTATTACAAGAGGAATATAGCTACAGACTGGAACAATAAGTGCAACTCTCGCTAGGAACTTATGACTTATCGTCATCGATGCGATATAATAACGATTATAGCAGTGTTTATCGGAACACTTTATGGGTATCATAAGAGGAATATAGTTACAGACTGGAACTTTAGGTGCAACCCTCGCCAAAAACGTATGACTTATCGCCGTCGCGTGCGCCCACTTGCACTTGGCATCGGCTCTGTCTGTCTCTGTCGGTCCGTCCGTCCGCCTGGTCGTTTGGGGCATGCAACGCATCCAAGTCTAGAGTCGAGTCTGGCAATGGCCAGACAATGAGTTCAGTTGACACAGTTGCATAGATTTGCGTGGAGCGGCGTGACGCGGAGGGCAGGACGCGGCGGGCAGGACGCGCAGGAAGCGAGTGACATTTATGCTGACACCAAAAATCATCGTCAACAACAATAGGAACAAGCCCCGTGGCATCAACCCAAGCCCCAAGCTCCGAGCCCAAACCCAAGCCCAGATCCGAGCCCAGATCCAAGTCCAACACACCCCCTGACAACCCCCATATCATCCTCGGGCTCCTCCACAACCAACATGTCCGTTGGCAACGCGACTAGCAAATATTTGCCATCGAGGCGAAACTTGTGCTGCCGCTGTTGCAGCTGCAGGCAGGTTGGCAACGCTGGCCGGGCACAGGAGGCACCCATCCTTGTTGTTGTTGTTGTTGTTGTTGTTGTTGGGGCTGACAGGTTGCATGTCGTCGGGCGCTGTGTTTGGGTGTCGTTGCATGCCTCGCATTTTACGCTCCAGATAATAAACAAAGCGTGCGAGTTATGCACGCTTTCTCCGTGCCGCAAGCACTACGCCCGTGCCCCCGTTCCCCCGTTCCCCACTGCCCCACGCCACCAGCCACCTGCCCCATTTACGCTCAAAATTCGCCCTAACCTCAAACCCAACCCCCGATCCCCCCAAACAAGACTTTTCCTAGTGCAACGCCAACAAGCCGAAATGAAAGAGCATCTTTGCAGCATTGCAGTAAGCCCTATTGATTGAGTGACTGAGTGACTTCAACTATTGATTGATTAACTAATACACGTTTGACTGATTGACTCATTGATTGATTGAACAAGTGGCTCAACTTACTTCTCATCGACTTACTCCTGTCTTCCGATTAACTGCTTGTCTGAGTGGCTAATGGCATGATTGATTGACTAAAAGTAAGGCAGTTTGACCTACTGATTGAACAATAATTGCTAATTTCTTCATTGATTGCTTGAACAAATGGCTGATCAACTTACTTTTCGTGCACTAACTCCTGATTAACTCTGATTAACTGTTTCTCTAAATAGCTATTCGATTGATTGATTGACTTAAATTAAGCAGATTGACCTACTGATTGAACAATAAAGGCTGAACAAAGTAAGTGAATGATAAACTAACTGAGTGATTGGCCTAAAAAGTGAACTCGATTGGGTTCCCTTAAGGATTGATGGCCTTATTGACTTACTCGTAGCTTAACTGATTGCTGATTGACTCATTCGAATCAGCATCAATATAATCATCAATTTTAACATTCAATTTGGAAAAAAAAGAGTGAATGATTAACGTTCTGAACGATTGTCGGAAAATGGCACTCCTATGGATTGATGGCTTATTTTATTGACCTAAGTCAGTGTCACTTGTAAATTGTCAGGCTGGGAGTGATATATTCAATTGTCAATCATTTGATCAATCGTTAGATTCATACGTTAATGAAATTGAATGATTGATGAGTTGATCAAGATTAAACTGATGTGCTGGCTATTGGTAGATTGGTAAATCCATACAATTTACTTATGTATAGATAATGATTGATAATGAATTCATATTGCAATCAATTCAGTGTTGTTCTTTGAAATGGCGTTTTAATTATTGCCTTTCAAATGTTGATTGAGAACAATTTTATTGATTAAGCGATTAATTGGTGACTGAACAAATTAAATGGGTCTATTGATTGACAGATGAATTGATGCTCTTGTGATGTTTGTCGCTGATTTATCAGTGCTTAAGGATTGATTGATTGTTTGAATGAATCATTGTTTGATGAAGTGATTGACTAATAACCTATTAGGTAGATTTAGTAACAAATGAAATGAGTCTATTAATTGATAGCAGACGGATTGATACACTTGTGATGTTTGTGGCTGATTCGCCTGTCACTTATTGAAGTGTTTAATGATTGATTGATAGATTGTTTGAATGAATGATTGCTTGAATAAGTGATTGCTTGAATAAGTGATTGACTAATAACATTTTAGGTCGATTTAGTAACAAATGAAATGAGTCTCAGTCGCTTAATGAAGTGCTTAATGATTAATTTATTGATTCCTTGAATGAATGATTGTTTGTTTAATTGATTGACTGATAGCATATTAAGTAGTTATAGTAACTGCTGAGGTGGCTGTTTGATTGACTGCCGGATACTACCATATTAAATCTACCAGGATAGGGTATGTAGGGTATATATTGCCTATTTTACCTGGGTTCTCGAGCTGTTCCACCTCCAGCTGTTCCAGCCCATTCCACTCGTTCCGCTCGTCGCACTCCGAGCCCCTGGCGACAGGCGCAAAACTTGCAACAAAATAAAACTGAGGCCGTCGCCTGCAGACGGTTTGGTTGCATACTTTTGGGCGGCGCTTGTTAATGTTCCCCTTTGTTGTTGCATGTTGCAACAATTGTTGTTGTTGTTGTTGTTGTTACTAGCAGCCTATTGCAACAACAAAGCAACAACAACAAATTAGCCAGCGGCTACATTTGGCAAACTAATTGAAATGCCCTCGTTATAGTCCCATAAACTGAGCGAGAGGCAAATATGTGCTTAGAAAGAGACAGAGAGAGGAGAGAGAGAGGCAGGACAAGAGGGAGAGGGAGCGGAAGAGGGGAAGAATGCCATACAACTGCATGAAATGTCCGAAAAATATATTTTCTTTTGTTTTTGGGGAATGTTTGTCAACTAAGCCAAACGCAGATTAGATTAGCTCCAGGTTTTGTCAGCAAAAACTGCCCGGGAAATGCAATTTTCTTTATTATTTTCCGGGTTGCCCAAAGGCAAGTAAAGTCTGTAAAGTACTCTATATATTTTATATATTTTCTTGATCATAAAAAGAGAGGGGCTTTCAGCTAAGGCGTGAATCAGAAATAGATTTTCCAAGGGAGGATATCGGGTGACCAAATGTCATAGAATTTCAAAAGATATGGGTAAGAAAAGTGGGAAACTTATGAAGGAAGTTGTATATGATATGATATGAAGTGGTGTACGATGTGATATGGTCTATGATATGCTCAAGGATATGACTTAGGAAATGGCGTATGATATGATATGGTCCAAAATATGGTGTATGATATGATATGGTGTATGATATGTTGGATGATATGGTCTATGATATGGTGTATGATGTGATATGGTCTATGATATGGTCTAGGATATGACTTAGGAAATGATGTATAATTTGATATGGCCTAAAATATGGTGTATGATATGAAATAGTGTATGATATGGTGTGTGATATGTTGTATGACATGATCTATGATATGGTGTATGATGTGATATAATCTATGATATGGTCTAGCATATGGTGTATGATATAGTGTATAATATAATATGGTTATGATATGGAATATGATATTGTGTGTGATATGATCTAAGATATGGTGTATGATATGGGGATATGGTCTAGGATATGGTCTAGGATATGGTGTATGATATGATATGTTGTTTTTTATGATATGGTGTATAATGTGATATGGTCTATGATATGGTCTAGGACATGGAGTTTGATATGGTGTATGATATGATATGGTCTAAGATATGGTGTATGATGTGATATGGTCTATGATTTGGTGTATGATATAATATGGTGTATGAAATGTTGTATGATATGGTCTATGATTATTTTATTAAAGGGTACAAATTATACCCTTTTTACCCATTTTCAATTAGTACAGTGTATAAAAAACCCAAAACTATACCATATTCCCCTTCTTTTATCTATAGTATAGTATACCCTATGTTGTATATGGTTCTTATAGGATATTACCACCTGTTATTCTTCTGACATTCATCAATTTGTTTTGAGCACTTCACATGGGGCTTACGTGTATCTACTGCAACTGCCCCGCCCCCTGAGGGAACCACAAACTGGCACAGATCTCACTCAGCAGTGAGTGATTTCTTCTCGCTTTTTGAATTTTGGTTTTTTCCCCCCCGGTAAGCAGATCTCGAAAATTTTGTTTGTTTTGTTTGCCACAAAAAAAAAAAAAAAAAAATCGAAATGTTTCTAATATCATAAATTTATAAATAAGTAACATCATTTGGCAGCAGACACTTTGATTTGAAACTATAGATAGATATATAGATATATATGTGAGTTGTGGGTGGTTGAGTGAGGGATATATGTACACAAAAGCGAGGGTAGTTTTGGGCTTTAGTGGAGCAATCAAAGAGACGATTTCTGTTTTGAGAAATCTATCTATATATCAATATATGTGAAATATTAAGAGTTTGATGCCCTAAAGGTCCCATGACTACATTTAACCCATAAGATCCAGTGACTCGTTGAACAAAACGCACAATCTTAAAGATCGATTGGTTTTCTGAGAATATCGAAAGATGTTCAAAGAAAATGCATATAAGTAAGTGTTGTAGATGCCCAAAAGTTTTCTCCAAAATGCTCGGAAGGAACGGAAAAAGTCGATTGTACCAGCTATCGTTGCCATCTTTTGTATAAACGCTGCACAATCGCTTTATCAAATTTCAAAGAATTCGGAACATTATATTAAAAACCAGCCCCGAAACGCTAAGTTTCTTTATGATCCACAAAAACGTATAATTTCACAAAATTTTAAAAAGATTGAACCAGTATGTCATATAACTGCCATACAAATCAGAATCGGTTTCAATATTAATTATGTTTAATAAGCTATTTCGTTAAGATTTTATATAGAACTATGATTCTTTATTGTCTATGACGCCAACAAATTTTAAAAGAATCGAAAGACTATTTCATATAATATAATAATATTTCAGAGGGGTTCGGGTTGAGTATGTTTTATGTATCCATTTTATTCTTTCAAAATGCATATGTATATGCTTAGGTCCTACTTATGAAAACCCTACAGCTATGTAGGGGAAACTTCCTAATTCCATATGGTCCTAGAAAAAGGGGGGTCTCGGTAGCCCAGTACATAGCGGACTGGCTTGCCAAACAAAGAGACGTAGGTTCGATTCCTGCTCAGGTCATTTGACTTGACCCTCCTAGTTTGGATCTA
>JBANCY010000664.1:0-23519 GCA_037040045.1 Phorticella flavipennis | reverse complement strand
GTGGAAGTCGATTCCGCTCATTCTTTGCCAACGCATAAGGAATGGGCGGTTAGCAGGGTTGTTCTGTCCTGCGAAAAGATTAGAACGGAGGATTCCCGATAGTGGAGGGTGCAAACGTTTGAGAATAGGGCGGGAAATATTCAAGTTTGTGCTTGCGTTGGTTGCAACTGATGGGCGGCTCGTCGAAGTGGCTGGTTTTGCAAAGTACTCCCCTTTTTTAGGGGAGAATTGCGTCTTCCAAACAGTCTGAACAAAATGGCTCATTTTAATTTTTTATATCGTCATCTTCTTTATTTTTCCGAAATATTAAGTACAGTGCTTCCCTCAATAAGTGATGGTTTCAAACTAGTTACTTTATGGTTTTTATTACAACCTGTTTTTATCTCTTTTACAAGAATATCTACTGATTTATTTACTAATTCTTTCACGTTTTGAGAAACGGAAGTTAACTCCATATCATATAAAAAGTGAGTACTAACATTATCATAACTAACTAAAGAATAATTTTTAGGAACTGTATATTTTCTCTCTCTAAGTCCCTTTAGAAAACCTAATGCCATCATATCACTAGAAATAAAAGCTGCTGTTGTTTGATCAGCAAGGGCTAACGCACCACTATATCCACTTTCAACAGTATAATTTCCTTCAAAAACAAAGTTCTTTTGATAAGGTATATCATATTTTAGTAGAGCTTTTTTATATCCATTAAATCGTTTTTCTCCATTTCCATAACAGGAGTTAGTAGTTACACAACCAATTTTCTGATGTCCTTTTTTTATCAAATACTGGGTTGCTTCAAAAGCTCCTTGTTCATGGTCATATGTTATCTGATTACAATTAAATTGATCTAAAATACGGTCTACCATAATATAGGGAAAGGGTAGTTTTTTTAATGATTTTTTTAAATCCTTTTGATAGAAGTAGGATTCATTGCTAATTGTTATGAACATGCCATCTACCGAACGCGCCATAAACATCTCAGTTAATTCTATGTCCATAGAAAATTGTTCATTGGAGCTAGCAATTAATAGAAAATACCCTTTATCACGACAAGCTATTTCCAATTGTTTCACATAGCTAGAAAAAAACAAGTTTTCAATGTCAGGGATGATAACCCCCAATGTTTTGGTCTCTTTTGCTACTAGGCTACGAGCCAACTGATTGGGAATATAATGAAATTCTTTGGCTATTGCTCGAATTTCTTCTTGTTTTTGGATTGAAATTCGACAAGGTTTATTATTTAAAACAAGAGAAACTGCGCTGATAGAAACGCCTGCTTTTTGTGCAATATCTTTGAGTGTGGCTTTCATAGCAATCCCTCTTTCTAAAATATAAAGGAAGACTTTAAAGTCTTCCTTTATATCATATACTGATTAGAGAAATAATACCATAGAAAGGATAAACATAAAGACCGTTCCAGCAATCATTGGTACAGAAGTCCTTCGAACAACTGCCAGAGGACTTTCCTCCACCGAGCCTGATGTAATAACCACTACGGCAGAAACTGGAGAAACTGCACGAAGAAGGTTTCCAGCAAGTCCCATTGGAATAGCTATAGCGAGTGGACTAATTCCCGCAGCTTCTGCTAAAGGAACCATGAGTGGAACCATAGCGAAGAACAAAGATGTTCCGCTACCACTCATTAACACAATGAGTGCTGTGAGGCCAACCAAGATCAGTGGTAGGACAAATCCTAATCCATTTCCTTTGACGCCTTCCATGCTGGCTTGTAGAAAGTCGATGAGACCAATAGTTTTTAGTCCATCAACAAATACAACAGCTGCAACAGTGAGAGCAACAACAGGAAGTCCAGATCCCATTCCTACAAAGAATTTTTCAGTATCTTGGAGGGCTTGCGTCCCACTTTTTTTACGAATAATTTCACAGAAGATTGCTACAACAAAAGAAACAAGGGTAGCGACTTCTACGGATAGATCGATATTTGTACCTAGCATTTTCAAAATAAAACTAATGATTAAAAGAAGCATTGGCAACACAGGAAGAAGTGCGTAAACGGTTTTGTAAAGTGCACCACCTTTAATTGCAGTTTCTGTATCAGATTGATAATTTTGCTCAATGACTTTATATCCCATTCTTTTATCTTCTTGTTTTTGCCAGAAGTACTGAATAATGGCCATAAAGATGATAGTAGGAATGGAAACCATTGCATGATATTTTAATACATAATCGGTCACAGTAAGGCCAGTAAATTCTGGGTATTTAGCAAGTTCAGTGGCGATGGCCACGTTGTCACTTCCCATAGGCGTGGGCATTATAGTCGCTGTGGTAGCAATAACTCCAGCAATAGTCAAGTTGGACATTCCAGCCTTTTTTAGAATAGGCATTAATGTGGCGAACAAAATGATAGCTAAAGTAGAGGCACTGGGAATCACTAAAGATAAAACATTTCCAAGGATGAATACGATCGGAACGAGAATATAAGGGGATTTGATTTTTGAAATGGGTTTTGTTAGGGCATGGACAGTTACATCATTGGCACCGATAGCAGACATATAGGTGGTATAGCCGCCCAAAATAAGTAGTACAAAGCCATAAGATGTAAGTGCGGCTTTAAATTCTGTAACAATAGCAAAAAACGGATCTAATATTGCTAGGCCACTGCTTTCAAACCCCTTAATAGCAATGGGATTGCCCATCACGAAAACGCCAACATATATTAGAATAATGCCAATGGCGAAAAGGGTTATCTTTATGTCCATCTTTTTAATGAGCATAAAAATAACTAGTACAACGGAAACAATTGCTGCAATAATCATAATTGTGGTATTCATTTAATTTCTCCTATATAATTTATTTTTATTAAATACATTTGGATAAACTGTCAAATAGCCAATTTTTAAAAGCTTCACTGCCTGTATCCGTTAAGACAGTGACGTTAGGAGCATGTTCACCTAAGTAGCCGTTTAAATCTACCAAGGTAGCTCCTCTTGTATAGGTTCCATTTAATTCAACTTCTACAAACGTATCTACAGAATCGAAGAGATCTGGCTTTAACAAATAGGCAATCGCACAGCTATCATACATTTTTAGTCCGGATTTCATGCCTCTTTTTCGGTGGGTCTTAAATAGAGAAAAAAGCATTTGCCCTGTTTTATTTAGATTTTCAAACTTAGCACTATCTTCTGGAAGAATGATTGCTTTAGGGCCTAAATCCATGGGTGCCATAACAATGGGTAATCCACTTGATAGAACGATTTTTGCGGCCTCTGGATCCGTGGCAATATTAAACTCAGAATAAACGCCTCGGTTACCTCTACCAATTGCCCCACCCATAAGAACAATTTTTTCCACTTTTTCCTTGCTTTCAGGATGGGCTTCGAAAAGTAGTGCAATATTAGTAAGAGGACCAATGGGAACAAGCGTGATTTTTTCATTGCTCTCAGATAAAACACGATACATTGCTTCCACCGAGTTTTCTTTTAAAAGTAGATGCTTATCTGGCTCATCAAAATCAAAACCTTCTAGCCCTGTTTTTCCATGAACATTGCTGGCATCCACAAAAGGTTCCAAAAGAGGTTTTGCGGCGCCTGCAGCTACTGGGACTGACTTCCCAAAATAGCCCAGGAGTCGGAGAGTGTTGTAGGTCACATTCTTTAGACTTACATTTCCTGCAACGGTCGTGATTAATTTTACATCCAGTTCATCACTAAAAAGCGCAATGGCTAAAGCTACAGCATCATCAATGCCTGGGTCAGTATCAATAATGATAGGTCTTTTTTCCATTTCTACTTCCTACTTTCTATTTAAAATACACTTCAATTTCTTTACGGTTTGGAATGGACTGTTGGGCTCCAACTTTTTGTACGGCTAAAGCGGATGCTTTCGTAGCAAACTCAATGCAACTTGCTAAATCTTGAGCCTTTGCTAGTTCACTAGCAAAGGCTCCGATAAAGGTGTCGCCTGCGCCGGTGGTATCTATAGTATCTACTTTATAGCCTGCTTTAAGATGTGCTTCCCCATCAGACCAATACATACACCCTTTAGCACCTAAAGTAATAATAGGCGTTTTTACGCCCTTATTAAAGAAAAACGCCAGTGCTTTTTCTGCAGCCTCAATGGTATTTGGAAATTTACCAGATAGAAAATCTGTTTCTGTTTCATTCACAAATAAGTAGTCGATAAAAGGATAAATATTATCTGGGATATTACGGGCGGGAGCTGGGTTAAAAAGAGTCACCATACCCAGTTCTTTTGCAACTTCTAAGCCGCGAAAAACGCTTTTTTTAGGTGATTCAAATTGGGTGAGAAAAAAATCATTTGGGTTAGCTGTTTTTCTTAATATATCGGCAATTTCATCTGGAGAAATTTCAAGATTCGCGCCATAATCACAAATAATTCGATTGTCATGATTTAAGCGAAGAATCACAGCGACTCCACTGGATACATTAGATACTCTACCCACATTTTCGCAATGAACTCCATTGTGTTCAAGCATACTTAAAAGTTCGTTCCCAAAATGATCATATCCAAGTTTCCCAATTAAATGGGTTTCGGCTCCCAATTTAGCAGCAGCTACTGCCTGATTTCCGCCTTTACCCCCAGGATTACTGAAAAAATCATTTCCTTCAATGGTGGCTCCTTGTTCTGGTAAATAAGGAATATCAATGCTAAGATCCATATTTACACTACCTAAAATATATATTTTTTTCAAAAAATCCTCCATTCTAAAGAAGTATATTTAATAACATATCAATGATAAAACGTTTTATCATTGATATGTTATTAAATATACTTCTTTTTATTCAAAATTGTCAATAGATAATAGTGATTTTATATAAATCTTTTTTATTCAGTTCTTTCATATTTAGTTTGAAATGAGTTTATGCCGTAGTTTTATTCTCTTGAATGACTTATATTTGGAAGATATAGCACAGGGGATTCTTTTAAAAAATAAAGAGTAGGATCGTTAAGATGGATTTTCTTACCGCTCCTACACTTGAGATTTACTTTTGGGTATTTCAAGATGAAGTCTTAGTTTCTTGGAAAAAAACAGGAATTGAAAGACTAGTTATGAGAATCCTACTGGATTATATTTAAAAATTATGCTTGGCTATAATTTTGTGTGAATAGTTTTTTAAATCTTGATAAATTTAAATTAATAAAATCATTCAAGACACAATAATCAAACCATAAAGAGTAAATAGCATGAAAAAATCCAAAACTTTTTACAGCTATTATAGTAATTAGTTTGTTTTTGGTTGGATCAACTTCTGCATATGTGGATCAGAAAGAAAAGAAAGAAAGTAGGTCCATGGTAACCATATCAAATATCAAGCAATTATTAAGTTAGAATAATATATATCCTAGAATCTAAAAAGGAAAGAAATTAAAATAATTTCTTTCCTTTTTTCATACCAATCAATTGAAATATTAAAGCAAGCACCAATAGAAACTGAGAAATAATATACAAAAGAAGAGAAAAATTTATGGTTTTTTCAAAATAAGGAAGAGGACGGTTCGTAATGTAGCCCTGAGAGTTCGAAATTTGTGGTTTAAGAGTTGTGTATAGAGAAATTAAGGTAAGGACAATGGCTACGAAGTTCATAGGGGTCTAACGCTTCTGTTTCATACCTTTTTTAGAGATTCCTCTTCTCTTTTTGCTTTGATATAGTTTCTGCGAATTTCTTTGGCTTCTACCCGTAGTTGAAGTCCCTTGTCTGAAATCATTTTCGATTCTTTTAAAAAATTTTGTTGAAGTTCTTCCATACGCTTTTCTATTTCGGTATTGTTTTCTTTCATAGTTCCTCCTATTCTGTGAATGCATTTTTAAAAGGATGCACTACACCGAATAGTTTGTCAATGCTTTTCCTTGACAAACATGGGGACAAGGACTATCCTTATCCCCAACACCCCAAACCAGAGCCTGCCTAAAGAGTTCGTGCCAGGGGCACTCCTCAGGGGCACTCCTCAAGAGCCATGCTAAAAGCGCACTTATACACCACTAATGTGGTGCGTGCGCTAAAGGACGCTTTTCCCTTTTCTGGTAGCCTCAGCTTTCATGGGAAAATCTCTTGCGGGAGTCCTCCTTCTTGGAGGACTTACACCATCTAGTGGTGTACAGAAAGACTTTTTCATAGCACGCTGCTCTATAAAAAGAAAGGAGCCTTTTATGGCCATTTATCATCTCTCTGTGAAAATTATCGGACGGAGTGCAGGTCGCTCTGTGGTGGCCGCTGCCGCGTATCGCTCCGGTGAAAAACTAGTCAATGAACAGGATCATCGAGTCCACAATTATCAAAATAAAAAAGGCATTGTTTATTCTGAGATTCTCCTCCCTGAGCAAGCTCCTTCTAGATTTTCTGATCGCTCTACTTTATGGAATGCGGTCGAGAAGATTGAGAAAGGGAAAAACGCACAACTTGCCCGAGAAGTAGAAGTGGCTTTACCTGTAGAACTTTCTGTAGAAGAACAGATTCCACTTCTAAGGCATTTTATCCAAAAGAATTTTGTGGACAAAGGGATGTGTGCTGACTTTAGTATTCATGATAAAGGGGACGGGAACCCACATGCCCATATTCTTCTTACCATGCGAGCACTGGATCAGGAAGGGCAATGGAGGAATAAAAAGACTAAGGACTATATCTTAGATGAACAGGGACAAAAGCAGTATGACAAGCAGAAGAAAACCTATAAGTGTAAAACTATTCCTACCACCGATTGGGATCAGAAAGAAAATCTCCTTCTATGGCGGGAAAACTGGGCAAAAGAAGTCAATGAAGCCTTAGCCTCTCAGAATATTACTATAGACCACCGAAGCTACAAGGCCCAAGGAATCTCAAAAATCCCCACCATTCATTTAGGGCAAAGGGTGGTGGCTATGGAGAGAAAGGGCATCCCTACAGAGATCGGTCGGATTTATAAAGAACTGGTGGCTTTAAATGCACAGAAAGAGCAGATAGAACAGCTTTTCAATAAACAACAAAAAGAACTGGAAGAAGTTTTGTTTCCAAAGGAAGAGGTAAAAAGTCCTAACGAACAGATTCCAGCCTCTATTTTGTTTTTACGTCTTTCCACCAAAGAAGCGGAACAGTATATTTGCAGCCTGTATGATTCTATACAAAATCTAAAATTGGAGGAGATACAAAACAAAAGCTTTATAGATAAAATGGAGGAAACTCAGAAGTCCCTATGGAACCAGGGACAGTCTATAGGAAAACAATATCAAGCGTATTTAGACGGTTCAGAAAAAGTGAAGAAACTGAAAGCCTCCCTCAAAGAAGAGGAACGAAAACCGTTTTTGCTTCGAAATCGTAGAAAGATAAAAGAAGATACCTTCTCTTTGGAGCAGCTAGAAAAAGAGAGAAGGCAGCAAATTCATTTATTTAAAGAGACCTTTGGGATTTCTCCAGTGAATAATCCGGATGGGAAAAGGAAAAAACAACAGGAGTACAAACAAGTTTATCTGTCTAATCAAAGGAAGTTTAAAGATTTAAAACAAGAATCTTTCGAAAAAAGAGCCTTTCAAACAGAATACCAAGAAGAGTATATGGACGCTTTTATCTATCTTACCCTTCGAGAAGATAAACATGCCCTATATGAGGCGTTAGAAAATCATATAGAGCAGTTTCAAAAAGACAAGTTAAACGACCCCATGAGTGGAAAGAAATCCATCGTGGGGCAGTTAGAAGCTTTTAAAGAGAAAGAGCGGTTTATGCCAGAGACAATCTCCCAAAAAGACTATGAACGGGCCATAAAGCGATTGCAAGACTATGCGCCGGATAAAGCCACTGCGTTAAGAGATATTCTCTCAAATACCAACATCCAAGAGAAAAGTGATTTATCCAAAAAACGGGACTAAATATATTCTTTTCGCTATAGATCAAAAAAGTGAATAGGGAGCATTATTTCCCACTGTTTTACCTACCATTTCAGACCAAGACGATTCATCATTATCAGCAGGATCTCTGATATTTCCATAGCGAGTTTGATATTTTATCATATCCTCCTCAGGGGTTGAATTTTTATAAGGATCTTCTTCTCTGCTATATGCTTCATAATTAAAGCTTTTTAAAACCTCATCTCTTTGCTTTTTTAAAGAATTTAATTTCTCTTGTTCAGCTTGAGGTATATGGTTAAAATTCTTATATTCTCTTATAAAATTAGCTAATGTTTGTTCATATAATTTATTTGCTTGATCTTGATATTTTTTTTGTTCATTAATCCAGTTTGTTACTTGTTGAGAAAACCCTTCATAATCGCTTCCCATATCTTTATAATTTGGAATCGCTCCTAAAGTGTTCTGTTCTTCTATAATTTGATCATATTGTTCACTTTCATAATCAAAATATTCTTCTGTTCCTGGATGATAAGGATTGAGTCCATTTTCTTTAGCTGTTTTTATATATTCCTCTGAGCCATAGGTAAGTCCCGCTAAAGGGTCCACTTCGAAGGGGTTATAATTGTCAGGTTCCTGTCCACTTGTTATGGGAACAATAAATCCCCCATGCTTACAATATAAGAATGAATTTGTGGTAACAGCTTCTAGGAAAGAAGGGTCTTCTATAGAGTCTTTTGCTTTTTCATAAAGAGAGAGCATTAAATGGTCAGAGAGTGTTTCAGGGTTTTTCATAGCACTTGCAAAATTTACTCCAGCTGCTGTGTTTTCTGCAATATGAACCTCAGGAGCGGTATTAAACCAATGGTTTCCATAAATATCAGGAATACATTTAAACCCTTTTGAAACACATCCAGGGTTTTCTGATAAATAGTTTCCATCCGTATCTGTAGGGACATAATCGGCCAAGCTAATATATTCATTTATAGGAGGCGTTACTGAATTACAATGTCCAAAACTCCCAATGTTTTGATCATCTCCTACAATGCAATCTTTTTCATGAAGTACAGGGCAGTCTTTAAAATATACCCCATGGGAATAGGGCATGTTAATTCTACGAAGATGACTGCTATTATATTCGTTTCCGTTCGGTTTAATACAGCCTAAAATGGCTCCTCTGACTAGGAATAAATAATTTTCTTTTTGGCGTGATTGTACAAAATCAATGATCTCATTTTCGCTATTTTCTTTAATAGTTTGGTCAGATACGGCATCTACACTCTCATCATAGTCCCACATTCCATAATATTCTGAAGTGTTGGGATCATCATTTTTAGGAAGTCCATAAAAAGCTTGCTCAGCGGCTTGCTTTTGTACAGTGGGATTTAACCCTTCTTTATCAATGGCGGATTTTATGGAATTATTGTCTTGTGTCCAATCCCCTTCAAAATTCGGATTATCCGTTTTTTCTATATCTGCATATTTTACATAATAGCTACGCAGATAATTATCATAGTAGACATCCCAATGTTCTCCATAATTTTCTTGGAAATAGGGTTTAATATTGTCTTCAAAATTTCCTGAACCCGTTGATTCAGTCACGGTTCCCTCTAATAATGCTTCCCAGCCTTCTGGAAGCTCATTTCCATTAGAACCTTCTGTTTCGATGGGAGTCCTCGGGGTAGTATGTCCCATAGTTATTCATTCCTTCCTAGTAGGATAGGTTCTGCCATAAAACCTGTCATATTCTTTTGTAAAAGTGTTTCTACAAAATCGAGTCGCCCAATTAAGAGCGGTGTTTCCAGTGGCGAGGCAAAAAAGAGTGCCCGATTCTCGATTTTTGATTCTTTTATGTACAGTGTTTTAATTTCGTTTTTTGTATTCCCATAGATTGTATCTTTATGAATACAGTCAAAAGAATCCAGTAAAGGTAAACGATAGGGGGCAGGCCTTCGATTTTCATGATCTAACAAAATCACATTTTTATATCGAATATCCATATGAAACTGTTTTAGAATGCTCCATGCTTTTATAGATAACAACGGAAAGGGATAGGGAATAAACTCTGGAAACTGCATATAGGGATTTGCGTGAACCGTCCAAGTCATGTCTTCTGGAATCGCCCAAAACTCTTTCTGTAGGTAAGCTTTTGTTTTAAATAGATGATCCCATTTTTTCAAATGAGGCGCATCCGTATAGCTTGGGTGCGGACGCAGTCGGAAATATTTCAAACCGTTTCCTCCTTCGTATAGTCTGTGATTTTAAACCCTTTTTCTAAATACCGTCCCATCATGAGGGTAAGAGAATCGTCCATAATAGGAAGAAAAGGAGCCTTCATACCTTCTTTTCCAAAAATCTCTGTGAGGATTTCCATGAGAATAGAAAAAGAAGCGCTATAAAAGCCTAAATAAAGCTCCTCTGTATCATACTCTGTAAAGCGGACAAACTGCTTTCTACATTTTTTAGCGACCCATTCGCATTCTTCCCGAAGATGAGGGAAAAGGGCGCTGTAATCCCAAAATGCATCGGTATCTTCGATATCACCAAAAAGTTTTCTATCATAGAAATCCATCTTTACAAGCATTTCACCAGAAATCGCCCCAGATAAAAGGAAAGAAAAGCAAATAAGCTGAATTTTTCCTTTTCTATAGACCGATTGGAGCAAGGAAGTTTTTCGAATCCCTTCGGCTAAAGTGGAGGCAAAAGACTGACCAATGGAAGAATCTGTTTGCCAAAGATTGAGTGCTTCAGCTCGGATGCGTTCCATCGACTCCCCCAAAAGAGGAGGTAAAAACACCTCCATCTCCTTTTCTCGTTGTTTTTTATCAATCGTCAACATAGGGTCTTACTCCTCTGGATTTTCTAATATTACGAATTGTTAAGCTTGCAATCTGTTTAATATATATTTTTTTGAACATATTAAATAATTCGTTCATACTCAGGAGTTTTTGACGGAATCATCAGACTATCTTGAATTTCTTCCCATGGGCGCCCATCACTCCCCCAAAAAGCTTCATATTCTTTTTCTAGATGGATGCGACTAGAAAAATCTAGAACAAAATTATAAAAAACGTTTATTGCTTCTGATGCAGGCCATGTATCAAAAAACTCTCCTTTTTTTAGCTGAAAATTCCAACTGAAATTTTGCCGGATTTGTTTTTCTCCATTAAATCCATAATAAAAAATCGTAAAAGTACCGTTCCTATTTTCTATCAAATTCATCTTTCCTGCGCTAGGATTATTTACTGCATATAAATTTGGACTCAATTTGCTCTCATAAATTTTTTGGGCAAAAGGAAGATCATTTAGATTTAAGTTTTGAAGTTCAACAATATTTTTGCCTAATGGTTTAGAATCATATCTTCTTTTCACACTTTGGGCAAAATGTTTTTTTGCAACGTCTAAACTGAAGAACACAACTTTACCCATTATTCTTCCTCGTTCTTTATTAACGATAGATTTTTCTTGGTAATTAAATTCTGTAGGAGTTTCTACATCCCCAAAAGAAATAATATTGTCCCATGAATAAATGGGCGTTTTATTATGGATATAAATTTTCAGTTTTTCAATATATTGATCCATATTTTCCATTTAATTATCCCACCTTCTCTAAATATTTTTCATTTATTAACCAATCGATAATTGGAAAATCATCCGCATTATTTCCAGATTTTATCCACTCTTGTTTTCCGAATTCATAAAAATCCGAATCTAATCCATATTGAGTTCCTCCTCCATTTTGATCAAACCAAGGAGCGATTTCCCCTTGATTCACAGGGATTGGCTTTTTTACCTCATATATATTATAGGTGTCAAAATTGCTATTAGGTGCCATTGCCCGATTTGAAATGTCTGTATTGGGATCTGCAAAATAACTCCCATAATTTCCACCATATCGATCAATTTTTGTTCCTGGCGATAAAATCACTGAGTCATATATTCCATTAAGGAATCCATCCCAATTAGGGTCCCCTAGCTGTCCAGGCCAATGCGTTTCTCCTGTTTTTGGGTCAAAATATTTCGGGTTGGTAAAAGTTTTCTGATGCTCAATAAAGAGATTATAATCAGGTTTTTGATTCCAATTATTTATAAGCGTCTGGTATCCCTGTTGACTTACATTTCCAGTACTTTGATCAACTAAACGTGAATTATTCCAAAAATCTTTATTTGATAAATAACTTTCAGGACACGGCCCACTTTTCCAGTTGGATAATCTTAAGGCTTCATCGATGGTCATTCCTTGGGATAATCCGTTTTCAACATAATCCCGATATTTCATGTATCGATCTGGATTGTCTGGAGTTGCTCCGTCGATAATCCCCTCTTCCCAAGCTCTGTAACGCAATTGATCCTCTGGACTCATCTGATCATATAAACTAGGTTCGTTGTCATTATTGGAAGCCCCAGCCTTTGTATTAATAGGCTCTCCCATAATACCATGTTTAACGCCCCAGTAGGTAGCAGCAAAAGCAGCACCATAAACACCGGAGAACATGGCTTGTTTCCAATCGATTTCTCCATTTCGTATAAATTGGGATAGGGCGTCTACAGTGACTCCAGAAACAAATCCACCAGACATTGTCGCTAAGAAATGAAAAAAAGGCTTTGACACTTGATTAATTACTTTTCCAATGCCTGCATCGATTCCAGCCGTAATGAGGGCAATAACAGAAGCTTGAACAGCAGCAATGATATAGTTTTCTAAACTGGTTACTGTCCCATTGGATAAATCACTGGCCGCCATTGCTAGAAGTACTGGTGTAGCTCCCATGGCCGTAGCTTTCATTCCTGTAACGGCTCCAGCTGCGGCTCCAGCTGGATTTCCTCCGCTTCCAAGAAACCCTAAAATTGCTCCCCCCACTGCACCCATCATAAGAGCAATACTTTCGGCTTTGATTACATTTTGAGCCAGTTGACCAATATCATACTCTTGTTGAATGGGCGTATCCACAAACATGGGGTAAGCGTCATAATAATATCCCACATACTTATGTAAAGGCGCGGCATAAAAAATCCGTTGTCCGCTACTGCTTTCCATCGTTAAAGCCAAATCTATAGCTACAGTTAATTGGGCATTTTTTTCATTTTCATATTGCTTCATCCCAACACCAGTGGCAAGTTGGCCAGAATCGATTTGGTTGATTAGCTTGTTTATTCGAGCACTTACTTCTCCTTCTGTTTCGAGGCGGGTTATACCTTTTTGGCTCAGAATTTCTTTTTTTGCGCCCATGAAAATCGTATTTGCATCTATAGATATACTCTTTATGGCTTCAATAAATAAAAACTTATGACTTTGAAATAAAATACCCATTAGATCATTTTCTACAATGGTTAGTGAAGTCGTATCCGATCCTGTACCAATAAACCCCATTTCTTTAGGATATAAATACATGTTTTTATCGTGTTCTGTTAAAAGTTGTCGGTTTTCGTAATGAGTCATCGTGGTGTTTTTCTCATCTAATCCGCCATTGGTTCGTACACAAGAAGTGAGCCTTGCATTTCCTTCATGTTCATCTGGAAAATAGAGAGAGACTCTTGTTCCTACTTTTGGCATCAAGTACATAATATTTCCAGTAGTAGGAACCCAATGATACGGGTACGCTTTCTCGACTTCTTGTGATTCATCAATATCTAAATGCACTTTTACAGTTTCAGATTTTGTTGTAAGCACAATCCCTAATAAAGACATGCCTGCAATTTTTGTATTGTAGAAATGATTATATTTGAAAAAACCTTCTTTTGCCAGTGTATAAGTAAATCGTAGACTTTCTCCCTGACATACACATTGTTTTCGACAAATCAGAAGAGTGTCTCCTTGAAAAACCACCTGCTCGCCTACCTCATAGTCTTCATACCAAAAGATATCCGTATGAAAGAAATCTTTTTTTTGATACCCTTTTTGACTTCCGCCTTGTTCATAGAATCGACCGTCCATAACTGCTTGATACTCAGCGTGTTCTATTGTATGACTTTTAGAACTTGTTGGTTTTCCAATCCAAAACTTTGGCTCTCCTCGAGTGAGTTCTGGTAGTAAAGAGGTTTCAAAATGACTAGCTAGCCTTCTAATAAATTGCCAATCGGTTTCTAAGTATTGAATAATAGGATAACCAATGGGAGTTGATAACATTTTGTCTAAAAAAATAGCTGTACTATGCTCGGTGTCTTCTAAGACTTCTTTAATAAGTTCAACATAAGTCATTTGAATATCTTGAAAAGATCGGCATTTTTTTTCTAAATCTAAAAGAATCGTTCCAGAAAGTAAAGTAAAAGAAAGAACCGTATATCCATTTTCTTCGGAACAATAAATTGAATCAATAATTCCTGAAAAAAGAGATTTTTCTTCCTCCGAAAATACAGTTAACGGTTGCTTTTCCAATTTTTTTTGAATTTCTTCTGTTAAAATTCCTTCATCAATTCGGACCTTCAGAAAAGCTGATGCATGTTCATCCATTTTTTGATCCATAGAAAAATCTAATACTTGGCGAACTGGAATCGGGGCCCGAACACGGAGTGTTTGATAGGTAATCATTTTATTGCCCCCCTCCAAGCTCCTCAATGCGTACTTGGGCCCCTTTATTTGTAATAGAATTTTCGGCAAATTCAATGGAGCCTACTTCATTTTGTTCAAATAAAATGGATTCCTTGGCCCTTAATACAATCGATTCTTCATGACTGATAATGGAAAGATCTTTGTCTGCTTGGACAATTACATTTTCTGTACTTTGAATATGGATTCCGCTATCGTCTTGAAGCCATATAGTGAGTCCTTTATTATTAGTAATGAGAATCCGATCGGGTTGTAAAAGAATTTCTTTCTCATATTTTGTTTTAATCGATTTATCGTCTGGATTTGTTCGATATTCACGGACGGCTGATTCTTCTTCATCCACATGGACTGAACTGACAATATAGCCATGCTGCTCTTTCTCTGTGGGAAAATATAGACGAATTTCATCTTGTTTTTCTGGCATAGCATACCAACCTGTGCCATCAGGAGAAGAATAAACTGTAGAGTAATCAAACCATTTGGCTTTATCAATAGATTGCTCATCATCGACTGCCGCATGTACCTTTACGACATCGTTTTGCACATCAATGATATTTCCATCCAAAGAAACCCCAATTAATTTTTCGTTATAATACAAAGGAACTTGAAATCCTGACTCTGATTTTAAGGTATGCCAGTGTTTGAGTTCTCCGTTTAACCACTCTGCTCGAGTTTCGTATACAACCAAACTTTTTCCTAAAAAAGAAATTTTTTCTCCGATTTCTCGATTTTCACGATCTTCAACTATGTAATAGATTTCATCATTTTCTAAAAGATTATCCACTTTATTTTCTTGCTTATATAAAAAATTGCCAACCCCTTTGCACACTTCATAAGCAATAGGTTCTACAGAATTTGATCCACTTTTTTCAGGTACTCCAAAATAGAAATAGGTCCCTTGTTTCGTACTTTCTGGAACCACAACAGTCTGAAAATGGCTGGCTAGCCTTTTGATAAATTCCCAATCCGTTTCACCATATTGGACGACTAATTTTTGTAAGGATTCCCCTTCTCCTTTAGTCATCACAAAGTTTGAATTTGGATAAATAGAGGTTTTTAACTGTAAAAGTTCTCGGTAAGTCATATTTTTGTCTTGAAAGGTATATTTCTTTGAAACCAAATCCATGATTTTTGTACCTGAAACGATTTCAATGGTTGCTATTTTTAGTCCATTTTCAGATCGTATTTGAAATGCTTCTAAAATTCCTACAAATAGAATTTTTTCACTTCCAGATTCATCAATCCCAATTACTTCTACTTGTATTTCTTGCTGAGATTGATTTAGATACCTTTGTTCATTTACCTCTTCAACATATCCGATCACTTTTGCACGCCCGTGTTCATTTACTTCTTTTCTAAAGTCCACTTCTAGAATCGTTTGAAAAGAAAAGGGGGATACTTTTATTTGTTGTACTTTCACTGGCTGTCTCCTTTCTGTCGCATACTCGAAAAACTTTCTAAAACGGCTGTCCTCCATATATCCCCTAAAGGCTCTTCACAATTAAAAACACAATGAACAAGGAAGTCTCCTATTCTTTGAAAAGCCATTAGATTATAGATTGGGGTAGTAAGAGAAGGGGAAATGTATTCATACCACACTAGCAATCTGAGACTATTTTTTTGTTGTATATTTTTAATATATACTGGTGAAAATATGTAGTTCTCATTTAATTTCTTAGAAATAGCTGTAATTTCTCGAACATTTTTAGGAAGTTCCTTTTCAGGGATCACGTTTTCTAGTACAGTAAATCCAAAGTTCGTCATGAGATCCAAACTTGTCCAAAGTTCTTTTGGACGGTTTTCATTGGGATATTTCATTTTAGCTGCTTCTTCAGGTAAAATAACAAACTCTTCTGGAAATAAAAGGTTGATTTGATTTTTACAAATGGCTTTCCATATAAAATGATAACGTTCTGTTCCTATGTAAATAGGTTCACCTATAATATTCGTCTGGTTTTTTTCTGAAGAGTTCTTTCTCATAGAAAGAATTTGCTCATCCATGTCTTTCTCACCTCCTTTTTATAGATATAGTATAAAGTTAATTTAAGATTTAATCAATTGTAAAATTAAACCTTTCATTCTTTTTCGTACATTTTTAATAGTGAAATATGAAAAAAAAATGATTTCTAAGGTCTTATTATCTGACTTATTTATCACTTAATAAATCGTATGAATAAAGGCAAGCTAGAATCTTTAGCTTGCCTTTTATTTGATATTGGTTTCTTTGAAATAGAAGTTTATTCTTCTCTATATTTCAAAAATTACTTTTCAAAAAATAAAAAATTTGCAATAATTAATGTATCGAATAATAAATTTAATTTGGAGAGGAAAATATAATATTTTATATCACAAATATGAAAAACTAATTTTTATTACAGAAAATAGAATAGGCGCCTTGGATACACTCAGTGAGGCTCACACAATTAATCAAACGTAACAAGAACAACATCATAACCTTGTTCTTTTAGTAGTTCTACTAATCCCCTATCTCCGCTAATATGAGCAGCCCCTACGGCGATAAAGCTTTGATTTTCTTCCTTCAAATATTGAGGAAGTATTTTTGACCAAGTTTTATTTCTAGAATAATTTATTATTTCCATTTGCTCTTCCGTAGTACCAGTTGTACCGATTTCTCCATTAATATATTCTTGTAGCGCAGCTAGACCAGATGATGACTCCTTATTTTCTTCTAGTGTCATTAGAGAATTTACCCAATCGTTAATATCAGTTGGTAAGCTATAGGTTTCTGCCATTATTTCCAGTTGAAAATAGGTTGTCTCTAAGGGAATGTTTTTTTGATTTTCATTTTTTTCATAATAAGATTTTAGTTGATTTTCTACAGAATATTGAGAAGCTTCGCTAAGTATTAAATCAGGATCAGATTGAAGTGCAAGAGTAGATAAAATCGTGGAAACTCCATAACGACTTAATGAGGCAACTTGCTCTACTGTAACACCATATGTTGCCAGAATATCTTTGTATTTTTCTAATGATTCTGGAGACATTTCTTCTGTAAGAGGTGTGGCTGTGGTTGAAAATGCCATTATTTTTTCTGTATCTTCCTCACTAAAGGAAGACGTATCCTCATCTGCTGTTATTTCGGTAATATAATTTTGAGATTTTTCCAAATCGGAAACTATTTTTTCGGGAAACGGGTACATATCGGCACGTCCCAAATGAATCGTTCCCAAAAGATATCCTTTTATTTCACCATTTTTGGAAATTTCATAATAAGGCCATTTTACATCCACAGTGTCTACAGAGGTGGTAGTGGATGCTTGAGCAGATACCACCGTATTCATTTCAACACTTGAAATTTCTTCAGATGTCGTTTTTACAGCAGCACTACACCCATTAAGTAGAATCCCTCCTACGAGCATACAGGCCACTAGGCTAAGTTTTTTTTTCATTTTGATACATCCTTTTCGTGTTTTTAAGATCAGGTTTATTATATAATAAAAAGAAATGAGAAGATGAAAATTTCGCTAATAGTCATTTCTGTTTCGCCAATGGTCGAAATTTAGAGCAAACTGCAGAGCGTAACAAGGAGAAATACTATAGGCAGGTTCGACAGACAGTTTGGCAGGGACACTTTTCATTTATAGTTCCCTTCTCTAGAGTAGAATAGTGAAGCTTGAAATATGTTAAAAATATTTATTTTTTAAAAGTAGAAAAAATAAAATTTTTTAACAGTTTTAATTATGGCAGGTTTATTATTAATGGTTGGTTGTAAAAATGATGAAACATCATCATCAGAAATTAGTATTGATAGCTCCAGTAGTGTTGCTGTTGCCATTGGAGATGGTAGTATTCCTATAACACTACCTAAGCTACAAATGAGAAATGAAACAAGAAAAAGCGCACATGATTTCATGTACGCTTTTATTCGCCTGATTTATCAAATCACTAAATCGTGTTGGGTGGTTAATATTACAATGGGTAGAGATAAAAAATATTTTTGCTATATGTTAGAATATTACTTTTCTCTTCGAAACGTAATTAAAGTGGCTCCCTTTATTTGTGTGTCAGTAGACATGTAGGAATAGGTTACAAGTTCCCATCCTTCGGCTGCTCGTTCATTAATTAACTGGTCTAAGGCAAAAATATCACTTTCGTCGGCTTTCATAGTCATCCATTTTGTTTTCGTTTTTAAAATTTCACTTTTGTATTCAAACATTTTTCATTCTCCTATTTTTTCCTTTTAACCAATAATTCCTATTACAATGAAATACATCATAAATATTACATATGCAATAGTTCCCACATTCAAAAAAGCCATTTTACTGTTATGCATAGGTGAAGAAGAAGGACTGTTTTTTAGAACATTGCGATAGCGTGCAAAGAAAACGATTGCAAAAATAATTCCTAAAAGATCTAAAAATAAAACGAACATTCCCCAAAAGCCAATTAAGCTCATATTTCCTGTTCGTAAGATTATGCTTCCAATTCCTACGCCTCCACATAAATTAATCAGAAAATGCATAAACATGGTATATTTTATATTTCCCGTTTCATACATTACTTTTGCAAAAATAACCCCCAAAAAACCAGCATAAATGGCTTGTCCTAAATTTCCGTGGAACAGTCCAAACATAACCGCAGTCCAAACGATATAAAGTCCTCCACCATAAGCTCCCACCTTGTTATATCCAATTTTTCGAAAAACAATTTCTTCCATAGTTGGAGCCACAAAAACGCCCAAAATGAAAAGAATTACTGCGCTAATTCCCACATTCTGTGAAGCAACATCTGTTGTGGTCACCGTTGCATTGGTGCCTGCTGCTCGCTCAATAACGCTCACAATCATGCTTATAATGTTCATCACGGAATAACCGATGGCGGCAAGTCCAATAAGTTGCCAAATTTTTAGTTTTTTTGGCGTACGTGGTGTAGCTGTTGTGGTGGGAATTTGCTTCATAATGAAGCATAAAATTGGAAATCCAATAAGGTACATACTCACATAATTTACGAGCATTCTAAAGGAATCAATAATTTCGGTAGGTAAAATAAATTCTAAAAGTTGATAAAGGTATCCTGGTAAAATCGCCATGGAAAGGGCAAAAATTAAAAGCCCCAATCCATAAAAAGTATAGGCCCGAATCCCTTTTTTATCAGTGCTTGCATTTTCAACACCCCGTTGAATTATCTGAGTTTGTGTGATTTTTGTTTTTTCCATAATAAAACCTTTCTGTTTTTTATTTGTGATAGACATTACTTTATCAGAAAAAAACAGAAAGGTTCAAAATATTCGCAAATGGCTTTTTTTGATTCACGAATGGAAAAATTAATTATTAAAATTCTTTTTGGCACTTCTTGAAAGAGGACAAACGCTGCCATTAATGAGTTCAATTTCATTATTCTTCAAATGGACACTTTGAATTTTATTTCGATTGATGAGAAAACTTCGATGCGATCTGAAAAATTCTCCTCCTAACTCCTCTTCAATAGATCGAAGACTTCCTACAAAATCTAAAGTTTCGTTTTCAATATATAAATAAATTCGGTGAGAAGGACCTTGTGCTTCAAAATAAAGAATCTGGTCTATGGGAATATAGCGAATCGTATCAAACAATTTTAATGTATAAAATTTTCGATTTTCTTCATTTTCATCAAGAATCCTTTTTTTTACACTGTAAAGGCATTCTAAAATTCTATAGGACATCTCGTCATCATTGCCTTTTACGATATAATCCATTGCCTCTAACCGATAATGAAAGGTTTCTAGAGACCGTTCTGAATGACTTGTAATAAAGATAATATATCCTCTAGGATCCAATTTTCGGATGTTTAAGGCAAGTTGAAAGCCATCACTTTCACTTGCTAAGAAATCTACATCTAGAAAGTAAATCCCTGTGTACATGTCATCAGCACGTTTTTTCAAGAGATCTTCAGGGGAAGATGTTGAAAAAATCGGACCCATATCCAAATTTTCAATAATTAATTGATTTTTGATGATTACAGTAATTTTTTCTAGCATAGATTTTTCATCATCACAAATATAAATGGGAATCATAAAGCTCCTTATTGATTAAAAATACATAATTCTTGAGTAAACCACCCATCTTCGAAAAAAGTCCGGTTTACGATATGATCATAACGTTTGATAATATTTTTACAGCTGAGCAAGCCTGTCCCGCGTCCAGCTCCTTTTGTGGTATACCCTTTTCTAGCCATCTGGGAAAGAGACGGAAGTTCCGAACAGGTGTTTTGTATGGTGATTTTCAAATTTTCTACCTCTTGAACAATTAAAATATTAATGGCTCGATGATCTAAATGTTCAGTAGCTTCTTTTGCATTATCTAAATAAATGCCTAGACAACGAACAATATCTTCATCAGACATTGAAATCTTGTTAATGAGATAAGGAATCACTAAATTCACTTCAATTTTAGCTTGCTGCATATCCATGATTTTCACTGAAAATAAATTTTTTAAAAGAATATGCTCTAGATTCATTAGACTTTCTAGATGTTTTAATTCTCCACCAATACGTTTATCAAAGTAAAAAGACATATTTCTCATAAAATCTTTTATCCCATCTAAATCTTCTGAAGAAATATGAGTGCCCACTCCTAACATTAAATTTTGAAAATCGTGTCGAAAAGTGCACATTTCAGTGTGTAAATTTTTCATAGCCTCCATATAAGAAGCTTGTTGGGAAAGTATCGTTTGTTGGAGTTGTAATTTTTTTTGTGTTTGGAAAGTAATTCCTAACACCAGGATAATGAGAAGTATGCTGAATACAAATATAAATAAAAAAAGAAGATTTATAACGCTGATATATTTTTCTTGAAAAAACAAATCAATAAAAATATATGGATTTATTAGGAAAAAGCAAAAAATAAAAGAGAGCGCTTTCCGAAGCCTTGTGGAAGAAAATGTAGGTAGATAAAGATAAAAACGAATTTTTTTAAAAAAAGCTCCAAGTCCTAGGCAAGAAACTGCCCCAAAAACATAAGGAAAAACATTATACACAATGATCTCCTTTATTTGTGTTGATGATTCCAGAGCGACAGCCTCTGTTAAAATGAGGTATTGTTGCAAAGTAATCGTAAACGAAAAAGAAATAAAATACCCCAGTGCTGATATAAAAAAAGCTTGTAAGAAAGGAATATTGAATTTTTTATAAAAAAGATATCCAAGAAAAATGGCGTAAAAAGAAAAAATAAAGTTAGGTAAAAAGCTCAGAAATGCAGGAGGGGTGTCCAGAAGAAAAAGAAGGCCATTTTCTATGGATTGAAATAAAAGCATTACCGAAAAATAGATAAAAAAAAGTTGACTATTCCATTTTTTATTTAGCATTTTTATACATACTGTGTAATGCCCTAACGACATCAGTGCTACAATTAAAAAAATAGTGATAAATATAAAAAACATTAATGAGAACTCCCTATAAAATTTTTATGTTTCATCTATGCATTAAGATTTGCATTAAGATTTTTTTGAAAGTTCTCATTTAGCATTTTTTATTTCAGATCTTCGATAGGATTCTCTTAAAATGTAAAATTGTTCTTTTTCATCCTCTGAAAGATTTGATACGACAGTTTTTATTAAATAATTAATAACTTCGTTCGTTGTATTTCCATAACCCAATAAAGACAATGTTTTTAAATCGCAATTCGTATTAACAGTGATTTGGGTAGATGTTTTTTTTGATAAAGATTTATGGCTTTCTGTCTTAAGAGGTACTTCTTCAATAACTTTATTTTTGGAAATAAGACTATCTGGTTCTGCTACATTAACATTAGGCGCTGCCTCAATACGCTTTTTGTTTTCTGTAGTATCGTCTTTATATAATTTGTTGATTAATCCACCCAATTATTTACCCTCTCTTTCTATTATTTCTAATCGTTCGAGAAATTCATTTGCTACTAATGTAAATTTTTGATGATAATTTTTATCATGAATGTCTGTAGGATCATCTGTAATTCCAGTCTTAGAAATACGTTTAATTCTTTCCATTTGGTGAATGATATTCTCGAATACATAATCATCCCACAAATTTTTGGCATCATTTAAAACCTCATTGTCAACAGGCTTACTTCGAGCCGTTAAAACTGGAAGTACACCCATAACTTCTAATTTTTGATTATACTTTGGAATAATCCCATTAGCTAAATAGTCTAATAAGGCCTTAGCACCATCAAAAGAATCCTGCTGTGTTTGTAACACTATAATAATATAGTCACAAGCACAATAAACATTATCATTCGCAATGCTAAGCGTAGGGGGGATATCAATAAAAATAAAATCGTAGTCTTTTCGTAAAGGTTCTATAAGATTTGATAAATATTTTTTTCGGTCATCTCGACTTTTGAAATTATCTTCCAATAGATCGGGAAATTTAGAAAAAATATTGGAATTGGGAATTAAATCTAAATTATCAGTTATTTTTATAATAACTTCTCTAATAGAGACTTCATTAGTCACAACATGCATAAAAGCTAGTGGAATATCAATGTCTTCCTGAATACCTTCTATACGAGCTTTTGTTTTTACTAGTAAATTTGTTATATTAGCCTGTGGATCAAAGTCTATAACTAAAACCTTTTTATTAAATCGTGTAGCTAAATTGTAGGAAATTAAGGCTGTAGTTGCTGTTTTTCCTACGCCACCTTTAAAATTCGAAAAACTTATTATTTTTCCGTTCACAAAATCACCTCTTACTAACTATAATATGTAAGAGGTGATTTTGTCAATTATTTAAAAACGTTATAACACTATAACACTATAATATTATAATATTATAGTGTTATAGTGTTATAACGTTATAACTATTATATGTTGTTTTTCTGTGTATTTTGAATAATTTAAATATTTTTCAAAAATATATTAGTAGTATTTATTATAGTGTTATAGTGTTATAGAATTATAGTGTTATAATTCTATAACACTATAATTCTATAATATTATAACATATAGATAAAATTATTTACTCCTTTATTAAAAAAACATACACTTATATTGAGCATTGAACTACTTAATATAAGTGTATGTTTTTTTGTGCAAAAACAGAATAAAAGGGGAGAAGGGAACTTGCCATAGACCAGACCCCTCAAAAAATTGGTTCGTGTGATCGAGCGTAAAAGAAGCAAGCAATGTGGAAGTCGATTCCGCTCATTCTTTGCCAACGCATAAGGAATGGGCGGTTAGCAGGGTTGTTCTGTCCTGCGAAAA
>JBANCY010000663.1:0-23551 GCA_037040045.1 Phorticella flavipennis | reverse complement strand
CCCCCCCTCCTCCCCCCCCTCCCCCCCCCCCCCCCCCCCCCCCCCCCCCCCCCCCCCCCCCCCCCCCCCCCCCCCCCTCCCTTTCAGAGCGTATCTTTGAGATACTTTTGTATCTGTTTGTCATGCGGCATGCATAGGCGATTTTGCTGATAGGCGCGCTCAAGCAAATCTCATCTCCTCCTCTCCGGCTTATTATTGACGTCATATTTGCAAAAATGGAAAATGGAAAATGAAAAATGCGTGTTCAATGGGTTTTCAGGCCGTTGGAAAAGCGGTTGCAGTGGCAGTTGCAGCTCTCAAAGAGGCCAGGAGTGAAACGCCGACAATGGACTCCAAGTGCTCCAATAGCTCCAATGGCCCCAAACGCATAGCCCAACCGGTTGACATTGCAACATTGCATGATTTGTGGGCGTGGCAAGCAGTAGTAAACAGTTAGCACACCCAACAACAACAACAACCGTTCTACCCAGCAGCAGCAGCCGGAGCAGTTCCAGTTTCAGCAGCAAACTCACAATTCACTTCTTGAAAAATAAATTTCTAAGCGATTTATCAAAAACCGAACAAGATAGAGCGTTGCAGTAGAGTCTGTTCGACTTCAAGATGCTCTGTTATAATATGTAGACACACGTAATAACAACTGACATCAGCCTGACTTAAGCCCATTGTTGAATAACTTTTGTATAATCTAACCGATACTTCTGAAACTTTTGAGACATGTTGAGCATACAATTTTATACATTCGAACTCAATATGAAATGAAAATTTAAAGAATTGTTCGTTTTTTTAACTATTTTTGATTTAAGAGCGTGATTGCTGTGGCAAAAGAAATTTGAAATTTTTCTTATCTGTATACCAACTACATGAACCTATATACCAAATTTCGTGTCGTCAGCTTTTATAACTAAGCTAAAAGTTAATCTTCAGAAAGAAGAAGTGGTATTTTTTAAAAATTTTTAAGCTTAAATACAAATCAATTTGCATAGAATTTCGGAAGTTGAAAATAGTTACAAAGTATAATAAAACCCTAGAGCTGAAGGCCATAGCTGCCAGTCCTCAAAGTCCTTAACATGCTAGCTTTAAGTTTTGTAAACTATCTTTATAGCTATCATCATAAATAAATAATATAATCATCTATATAATCTATATTTGCATTTACATAACAAGTTTCATCAGTTATATACAATATTTTTGGTTTTTATTCATATTCAATCGATTTTCAGGAAATTTTTTAGCCAAAATCAATTTTTTATGCTACTAATAATCCTAATAGTAATAAGGATTACGTTTTTTTCGATTTACGGAAGTTAATTAATTGAGATGAATCTGAAATTTGGAATACAAACTCTGTATTATCTGTATATTATGTATTATGTGAAATTTGGAATAGAAATTCTGAATTATCTGCAAGTGTACACATATATCAAATTTAAGGATCTTAGTACACCGATTTAAATAATTTTTTACGTTAGGGAAGGTTGGTACCAGGTTGGCGTAGGATTTGAAATCCGCCCACATAAAAATGTTCTTCAGTGAACGAAGCAGAAATAGAGGAAAATATAGCTTCAGGTTTTGACCCGAAAGGGTTGTTATGGCCATATAATAATTATAATAATAAGGTTGGTTCCAAAATTCTTATGTTATGGAGGCATTAGTTAGAAAAAAAAATAGTAGATTTCTAAAGAAAAAGATTATAATTAATCGAATATAAGATGGATATGTCTAACATCTTGGTATATAGCTTTTCTCTATGATTTATGTGTTCTTAAGTAAGAATAGATAAATGATTGGAGAGTAAGACAAGCTGACTTTGCTTCGTAGTCTGTATTGTTGTTATTGATCCAGCATATATACATTATACGGTATCTGTCACGCCTACTTCTGTTACATATATGGTAATCTAATCTATTCTAGCCTTTATGCCCATTCTTCATGTGATCAGTTCAGGGTATTACAAATTTCAAATCCTCCATAAAAACTAGCCGCAGCTTAGACTGAACTGGGTTTGGGTAGGGGCTCTGGTAGGGGGTCTGGAAGGGGGTCTGTTGGTGGGTCTGGAAGGGGCACTGGCTAGTGGGTCTGGGTGTGGGCTCCATGTTCGGGTTACGCTTTTCAAGTCTTTAGCTCCAGCGCTGCCGTTGACAAACGTCCAATGCAAATTATTCATAAGCAGGGCAAACAAACATCTTGTAGCTGCTGCAGCGCCGGCAGAGACGTTGGCAGCGACGTTGGCAGCGACGCGGGCAGAGGCAGCAGCATAGGCCGCAGCGTGTTAGAAAGAGACAAAATATGTTGCAGCGACTCCTGTTGTGTTTGTTGTTGTTGTTCTGATTCCTGTTGTTGTTGTTGTTGTTGTTTGCGGCATATACAAAACGTTAAATTAATGATAAAAACATGTTGCCACGCCCCCGCCTGTTTCGGTACGCCTCGTTCTAGATGTTGTTGTTGTTGTTGCTGTTGCTGCCCAGTGGCCACTTGCTTGTGGCCTCTGCCCCACTCTCCTCGCCGCGCTCCACGCTCCACTCGCCTGGTTTGGTCTGTTTGCCTTTTGGCTGCAGTTGCATGCAACGTCGTTGCTGCTGCTGTCGCCGTCGTCGTTGGCGTCGCCTCTGCCTCTGCCTCTGCTTCAGCTTCTTCTTCTGCCTCTGATAAGCCGCTTAGCCGCTGCTTTTCCAGTGAAAATATTTCGGTTCTGTGTTGTGCCACAAGCCGTGGGCGTCGGGTTTGGGGAGTTGACCGAAATAGCGTAACGGGGCTCAGATGATCGAATTGAAGCTTTAAGCTTCAGACATTCACTCGTCGGCCGATTTTTCATTTTTTTTATCGATTTATCGAATGCATTATGCTTAATTACAAGCAGCTGCGTTTTTAAGAACTTTCGGAAACGCCAAAAACACAGCAGGAGTTTCCTTAGCTTTAAAGAAATCAATTGAAAAAGATAAAACTCTCCTTGAATATTAGTAAATGTTTGCCATTATTATGTGACCTACTTTGGTATCGATAGCATATGAAGAGCACAACATATTAGGACTTGGAACTAGTTTTAAAGCTTTTTTTTCGCATTTTGAAGCTTTCTTGAGCCAAAAATGGTTACAAATCGTTTATAGAAAGTATTGCCCATCGCCAGCCACTACTTGTTCCCAACTTTCTGTCAATTTTCGGAAATCAGCTCGAAAGAACAATATGTCTTTTGATGCAATCCATATGTCGATACATTTTTTTGACTCCTCGTTAGAGGTGAACTTCTGGACCGTCAAGGCATGTACCAATGATCGTCTGGGCTAGACAACGGATGGCGTTGGACTTCCCATGTCATGTCTATCCGAAAATTGCGGACGTTTTTCTTGCAATGCTCGGCTCAAACGCGTGATTTGTTGACGGTAACTTCCCCGTGACACCCAGCTGATCCCACCAATTCCAGAGCAAGAGCTTGGATTCATGGATATATTCTGTCTAGGCGTAGGTGACGATGCGTGGCCGGGGTATCTTTACGATTTTCACAATGGTTCAACTTATCATCGTCAGTGATATAATGAAATCCGTGAAGACTACAATATCAATGATTACTGTTATATCGATAAGCTACATAAATTTTATTAATTGTTATCGATAAATTACAAAGCATTAATCTCTAAAATGGCTTATGCGTTATCTAGATTAAAAAATATCAAATATCAATATCATATCGATATTGGCAACTTGGAGTTAACATTGGGAGCATTAAGTTAGCTTATAAGATAGTCTACAATAACAATCAAGACAATAATGAGCTATCGATAACTGCTGCATGTCGCTACACTTAAAAAAAGCAATCATGTCAACAAGGAGTTATCGATTCATTCAAAACATAACTTGAAAATGATCTTTTTTAAATGAACTGCATCTGCATTATATAATGCTCACTGATTTATCGATAACATATCGGTTAATTTGGAATTGACATTAGGAGTACTAAGTAAACTTATAAGACAGTCAAAAATAACAATCTAGACAACAATAAGCTATCGATAACTGCGGCATATCGATAAACTAGGTAGTTACGGCCATCTTATGTAGCTAACTG
Source organism: Phorticella flavipennis (assembly GCA_037040045.1). Taxonomy (NCBI): domain Eukaryota; kingdom Metazoa; phylum Arthropoda; class Insecta; order Diptera; family Drosophilidae; genus Phorticella; species Phorticella flavipennis. The sequence continues at coordinate 19,491 of JBANCY010000663.1, read as the reverse complement.
TTTACCGATTGCAGCAAACAAAGGCAAAGGCAAAGCAAATCGAGCAAACAATTTGCATTGTTTTCCCACACATTCGATAATTGCATTCGATGAGTTTCCTGAACCGGCAAGGTTGCCGCCTCTGCAAATTACGTAGTAGCTCGTTCCCCCGATAAACTGCCATTTGAGGGGGGGCTGGGGTAAAAAATGAAAATTGTGCGGTGGCCCTGCCATTTAACGGTACTCGGCCATCCCAAAATGCGACTCTCCCATTTGCCGCACACACCCGCTGCCCCCCTTCCCGCTGGTTTGTTAAGCAAATAAAAAGCTTGTCACTTTGACATTTCGCCGGCAGGAGCGAGCGCTAAGTTGCAAGTTGCCAGTTGCCAGTTGCAACCTGGCCCCAAACGTGCCACAAAGCCGAAGTGAGGAGTGCCCCATCGTCGTCGTCGTCGTCGTCGGAGCTGCGTCTTCAGCTCTTTGTTTGGCCAAATGCCTGGCCACCCGGCCAATGAGTGTCAGTTGATGCGAGGATTTTCCGGGCGGCTGTGGGCCGAGGTGGGCTTTTCTTTACCCCCCCCCCCCTATCTACCCCCCACTGCCACCCTTTCCGTAGATTTTCCGGCAAATGCTTGGGTTTACTTCGTTGCGGTTGGTTTGTTTACAATTTGAGCATTGCAAAAATCGAATTGGCAATTGCAGTTTGCCTCTCATTGTTCAAGTTGCCCGCAAATTAAACGTTTTGGGTCGTGCCAACAACAACAACAACAACTATAACAACAACAAGAACAACAACAACTTTAACAACAACAACAAAGAAAGAAAAACAAAAACATAAATATAAACAAAGTGGAGGACGCGACGCGGAAAAACCCTATAACAAAGCACAATTCACAATCCACAAAGAAAAGCCTGAGGTTGGGGCGCCCCAGCCAAATCAACCGATTACAAGAAAATATATCTATATCGGAGTATTATTTTTATTCAATATAATCAGGAACAAACAATAGACTAGGAGTTACTTTTTCATAAAAAAGAATCCTAAAAATCCAAAAAAACTTCTCCGATTACCTATCTTAAATTTTAACTTATCAAAATGTCCCATTTAATGGATAGTGCATACTGTCCCGCCAAACAAGAGGTGCGAGTTCGAGTCCCGCTCATTTCGATAGACATGACACTCCTAGAAAAACTAGGTTGTGGCGTAGGACTTTGAAAACCACCCACGAAAAAAAAAGTTCTTCAGTGAAAGAAGCAGAAATAAAGGAAAAATAATGCTTCAGGCTTTGACCCGATGGGGTTCTTAAGACCATATAATAATAATCTATATTGGTATACATTTCACTTCAATATTTTCAGAAAAAACAATAGACTAGTTACTTTTTCATCTTTTTCAAGGATAGAATCCTTGAAATCCAAAAAAAAAACTTCTCCGATTCCCCATCCTAAATTTTAAATCATCTAAATGCCCCATTTAGCCTCGGTCAACCAGTAAATAGCGCACTGTCCCGCCAAACAAAAGGTGCAACTTCGAGGCCCGCTCATGTCGATAGGCATGACCCCCTAGAAAAACTAGGTTGTGGCGTAGGATTTGAAATCCACCTACTTAAAAAAGTTTTTCAGTAAAGGAAGCAAAAATAAAGGAAAATAGTGCTTCAGGTTTTCATCAGATAGGTTTGTTATGGCCATATATTAACAATAATAATAATAATGTCTATATCGGAGTATTACAGTCGAACTTCCCTATAATGAATCTTGACGGGACCAGAAAATCATTTCATTATATAGAAACTTCATTATACAGAAAAAATACATAAATGTATTTAAATTGGAACGAAAAAGTTATGTTATGAAATGAATTCATAATAGGGAGAACTTCATTGTATATAAGTTTACTATAGAGAAGTTCGACTGTATTTCCATTCAATATTTTCAGGAAAAACAATCGACAGTTAGTAAACTTTCCATTAAAAAAGTTTATTGAAATCCGAAAAAGTCGATATGCCATCTTCAATTTTATATTATCTAAATAACCCCATAAATGTAAATCTGTGGACATCTATAAAGTCTATTGATATAGCTTTTTTACAGTTCAAGCTTAAAACTGTAAAAATATCGTTTATCAGGGCACAACGGTTAAATTTGTTTTTAATTTTTTTTCTTCCGAAAATAAACGTTTTTATCCCTTAAACCAGATAAACTCTTTTGATTTATGAATCATTCTTTCTTATTCTTTTCAAACTTGCTAATAAAGGAAGCAAACTCTTCCCGGAATCAGAACAATAACAACAATTTTTTCAAGCTAAATATGATTCATTGATCATGCCGCATCGCATAAGAAAATTATCCAATTATTTAAAATATAACCATCTTAAGTTTTGTCCCATCTGAATTTCCCTAAAATATATTTAAATATCAATTGTCTTTCAAAATCTTCTGAAATCTCCAAAATCATCTTTTTTTATCTAAATTTCTCGAAAAAGGAAACTTACTTTTCCCAGAATAAGACAACGTTTTTTTAGGGTTCGAAACTTAATACATATTGATTCATGGCGCATCATTTCAATCACAAAAAGAAAGAGGAAACAATCAAGATCATCTTTCTGAATTTTCACGAAATTATTGTTTTATAATTTGAAAAAGTATTGAGAATAAAACCTCAAAGTTTGAAATAAAAAGTATTTTTATCTAATTCTCACTCCTAATAAGTTAAGATCATCGTTTGTAGAGAAATGGAAGAAGGGAGGAGCGTAGATCGCAAGACGAATTCTGAACAAGAACACAGAAAGATTAGTCCAAAATGAAGTAATAATCTTTATATAATCGTTTCGAATCTGAAGTCATTCAGTATTCTAATTTACTAACGGTATGCTTGAAGGGCTACACCTATCTTAATCACCGATTATTCTCAAGATCTATTCCCTATTATTTTCAAGCTTCCACAAATGATATACCCTTTCAAAATACAATAGTTACAGGGTATAACAACAAGCCCAACTCTGTTTGGCATGAAGGGCTATACCTATCTTAATCACAGATTATTCTCAATATCTATTCCCTATTATTTTCAAGCTTCTACAAATGAAGCATACCCTTTCAAAGATATATCATATACAATAATTACAGGGTATAACAACAAGCCCAACTCTGTGCTCTTCCAATTATCTTGCATTATTCGCAACGAAAAAAAAGTAAAAGTTTCTTTTATGACTGCGAAATATCGTAGAAGAAAATGAAAAATGAACTAGATAAACACGATAATGCCAATGATGTTTCGGTCCCCCCTCAACGGCGCATCTTCGGGGTCCACCCTCAATGAAGACGAATCATCATAACCGAGCTGAAGAAGCAGTCACTGCTGTAATGCTCATCATGCAGCTCCGACTTTAAGATAATATATGCATATATATATGAGTGTGTGGATATAGTGACGTCTGCAGAAAACTGTTTATTGGAGCGATTTTTAGCTGAGGGTTTTATCTAATCTTTAGCTCACTTTCTTACGGTTGAAGGGTATGGAAATTGTTTTTCTTAGAAAACATGTTTTAAGATTGTTTTTAGTGGTATAATAACTATATTGTATAATATTTAATTGTTATAGCAATTGTATTTGTTATATTGGTCTGTAGGACCGGAAAAGATCTTGAATCTTGATCTTGAAGTAAATGATTTTATAGAGTCTTTTGGGAAAAATCTGGCCATATATGTTAATACGCACCACTGAGTCCATGTGTGATATCTGTGCAACGTTGGCAAATGTATCTGATGGATGCATGCGCCACAAAACACTATATAAAATGAAAACAAACTTAGAGGCAGTTAGGGTGAGCTCGACTAATAGATGCTCTCTGTAAGAATATATGACCACATGTTGCAAGCACAAATTTACAGGGTATTAACTTAAAGCTCTCATCCGAACGTGCCAAAATTCTTAAGACCTCAAAATGAACTAACTACTTGACTGTCCCCTTTGACGCATTTACAGGGTATCGGCGTCTAGACATAATGAAAATCAGCTTCCATGTGTTGTTACACTTGGAAAAGTGAAATAGCCGAGTTTTCACATGATGCGTTTGCGTTTTTAATAGATGCAGATACATTTCTATCTTCGTTTTGGGCTGTTGGTCAAGCGCACACGAAATTTTTGGCCTCTTTCGGGGCCTTGCGGGGTCGTGCGTTAATTAAACCGCAAAATCAGCAACAAAATCCAAAAAAAATACAAACAATATAAAAAAAAAACCAAACAAATAACCCAAATAGCAAAAGCTCATCCAATGTTCGCTTGGCCAATATCTCTTTGGGGGCCAAAAGCAGATCGGTTAAGATGTCTGTCTGCAATTGGGAAATTACAGACCCCGAAAGGGTGTTCGCAATCTGGTGTTACATATGTTTTTGGCCAATTTAATTCGGTTTATACAACAAGCTGGTTAACATCAAGTCGATCTCTGAACTGTTTTCGTGTCGATATTTGTGTCAGAGATCGTGTCAAGATCGTCAAGCAAATCGATAAACAATTCAAGAGAAATATTTTTAATAACAACTTGAGGAACTGTTTATATGATGATGAGTTGAGTGCTGGGAGAACTCAGTTGTGACAAATCGGTGTGAATGAAAGTTATAATGAGGCCAGAAGAGATGGTTTATAGAAACTTTTGAGATTGAATTGAACTAGTTGTATGGACACGCCATAAACTGAATGCCGATGAGTGGCCCAAAGTAAAGAGGACTTTTAGAAAATTGAATTGTCATGGATTCAGTGAATTATTTGCTATAAAGACCATTTCCATTCGACTTTGGGGATAGTTAAAACCGAATATATCGGTATACTTTATATAGCTGCACTATAGATTAAAGTTTTATTCGATATTTGAGGCATTATTGAGAAAAAAATGGTTACAATTCGATTATTCAAAGTATTGACCATCGCTAGCCACGACTTTTTCTCATCTTTCTGTCAATTTTCGGATAGCTCGGAAGAACAGTTCGTCTTTTGATACGATCCACGTATTGATCCATTTCTTTGGTTCCTCGTAAGTACTGATCAGCCAAGCCATGTGCCATCGATCGGAAAATATGGTAATCGGGAGGAGCAATGTCTGGGCAAGACAAAGCGTGGTGTAGGAAGTATTTCCAAGTTAGTTTTAACGACCCGACTAACATGAGGTCGGGTGTTGTCGTCTTGTAAACTACTTTGTCATGTCTATCCGAAAATTGCGGCTGTTTTTCTTGCAATGCTCGGCTCAAACGCATCAATTGTCGTCGGTATAGGGTATACCTCCACCAAGATAGTCTCGTTGGGTTTCATCAAATAATAAATGACGCCCAGCCGATCCCTGCAAATACAGAGCGTGAACTTGGATCCATGTTTTCCGGCGTTTAACTCGGATCTTCGTCGAGTTATGCCTGCGATTCTTCATCTTCCAACTTTATAAGCTGACCGGGACGTTCCTTGGCATCGGTGTGAAAATCAACTCTTTGCAAGTTTGAACCTTTGTCTAGCCCAAGGTGAGGGTTTGAACCCGCGAGGTCTTGTTTGGCGTTACAATGCGCTGGGCCCCGCTATAAAGCGCACCCTTTAGTCTAGAACATAGTCATACTTGATTATGTGTTCTATATCTAATTATATAGATTTGGAATTAAAAATTTGTGGATCAATCAAAGTAATGAATCATACTTTGGCTTTAAATTTGAAACAGTGGCGGAAGAACACTAAGTAGCACAGGGACTGGCACGTCAATCAAAATTATAATATATAATAAGTCTTTGGGGATCAGCCATAAAAGATATATAGGGAATATGCATAACGGAAACCCGATCTGTAAATCTGTAAGTCGAGCAGACATCATTTTCCCCGTTTGCGTGTTGCGGCATGTGGCAAGTGGTGGCACTCAAAGACCAAACAACCCCATGCTGGCTGCAAAAAGAGATTTGCATGGAATTGCAGTTTCAGAGAAGAAGAAACAGAAGAAGAGGAAGAAGAGAAGGAGGAGAAGAGGAGGAGAGAAGAAGGAGAAGAAAAAATGAAAAGCGTCAACCATTTTGCTTTATTGCACAAAATGCCGCAGCGCGTCGCAGCGCTGCCTGCCACAGCGCCTACATGGGGCAGGGCAGAGACCATAAACAAAACCCTGAGGCAACCACGACGTGCAACGCGCGTTGACGTTGATGTTGTCAATATAAGCTGCTTCTTCTTGCGTTTTTCGCGAACTGCACCACTTACCGAGCGGGCGGGCGGTGGCCGGAAGATGGGAGCCGCGAACCGCGAGCCGGGTGCGGGCGGGCGGACAGTGGGTGCTGTAGGTGTTGTCGCTTTGGCTTCAGCTGCATTTTTCAGGCGTTGACAAATTTTGAGCCCAAAACAAAACACAACAAAAATAAGCAAAGCGTTGGCGTAGCGCGCCGCTTGGGGGAGTGGCAGTTGTGGCAGGTGCGGCAGGGGCGGGGGGCATGGGAGAAAGGTATGTGCAATAATCGAAAAATGTCGGCAGCGATGAATCGGCAAAGCAGGCGGCGGTGGCAGGCAGCAGGTGGCAGGTGGCAGGGGGCAGCTGGAAGCTGTGTTGTCTGAAGCTCTAACGTTGCAACACACCACCACCCGCCACCACCCCGCACAAAGTGTGGCATGAAATTGAATGCAACAACGAAACGAGGCGCAATGAAAAAAAAAAAAGCCAAAAAAATGGGGGGGATATAGAAAGTGCCACGACTAGCAGTTACCCTGCAGCTTGGCGAAGCAGTCAAGCGTTAGCAACCAACGCATATGCCCCATGTGCAACATATTGAGGCATTGTCAATGGCTGCGAGATATAAAAAGTAAAAAAAGAATTGAAATATTTTGAATATTTTCACGTGCATTTGCATAAGCGGGTGGGGCATGGGGCATGCGGCTTCGGGGGCGTTTGGCGTGCAAATGCCTGTCGCATTAAGAGGCAGCAGGCTAGGGGCAGGCTGGGGGAGGGGCAAGCTGCAGCTGCCGCTGCTGTACTTGAAGCCAGTGCAGCATCAATAACAACAACAACAGCAGCAGCAGCAGGAATAACGCCTGGCAAAAAGCTTTTTGGCAATTTGCCTTCAAATCGGGGGTGGAGGGAGTAGGGGGCGCCGCCCTATGTTGAGTGCTTTGACGCGACGCAGCGGCTTTAAAGCTTAAAATTCAAATTATTCAAGCTAAAAAAAAATATAGCTAAAAGCCGCACAAAAATTTAGCTTTTTTTTCGATCATTTGCCACAAGTAAAGAAAAAAGAGCAGAAGAGGCAGAAGCAGCAGCAGTAAATGCCACACAATTCAGTGCCTTGATTCTGTTGATGCCACGACATGTAAACCGCAAAAACCTATGCAACACAGCGGAGACAGCAGACAGCAACAGCAGCAGCAGCAGCATGCAACATCATGGGGCATGCAGCAGCCGAACAGGAAAAGAAACTGGCACCGCACCCAGCAACAGCCGCAGCAACAACACAGGCCCAGGAGGCGTAGCAGTATGGGGGGTGTGGCAGTTGGGGCAACAGGCGAAGGTGGAGGCGAAAACGGAGACGGAGGCTGCCACAGCTGAGCTCAAATCCTCCCGCAAAAGCGGGGCAACAACAACAACAAGTCGGAGCCCAAGAGCAAAAAGCAAAAGCAAGAACTCGCTACTCGGGTACCTGGTACCCGGTACCCTGTAACTGGTACCTGTTCTTCATATATGTCAGGCCAGTGTTGCCACAAAGCACACATATCAAGCCAAAAAAAAAGGCTAGTTTTTTACAAGCTCTCAAAAGTTTTTATATAACAAATTTCACGCCTTTTCGAAGCTGCACAAAAAGTCAAGCAAGATATATTCCTTTATATATACCCTGTTACCAAATAGCAAATTGGGGTATATAGGTTGTGGTGAACACGTCGAGCTCAAAAATTCAAACTTGGCATAAACCTTAGCAGATCAAGTTTGTTTCAAATGTTATATGCCACCCTCCCATTTCGCGCAATAATCGTTTTTCTCAGAAGATGTTCATAACTTCTGCATTTATAGAGCTCTTAACAACAAAATTGGTATATAGGTTCAGATATGTAAACTACAAATGACATTTACCAAAATTTTGATACACCTCTGCATTTGTCCAATAAGTGTAACGCCAGAGCTATAAAATTTAGTATGTAGTCGCACATAGAAACTCTATAAAATATGTGAACCAAGTTAGTTATATAACTTTCTAGAAGTTGTCGTAAGGTGCAAAATAGCTATAGACAACGAATTTGGCATGTATATAGCACAACTGGGCTTAGGACGACTGCCTATTGCAGAGGTTTTCCTCTTATATATTTATAATTTTAAATTACCGATATATATATCGATAAATAATAAACATTTTAAACATTTGAATATTTAATTATCCAAATATATCGATAAATAATAAACATTTTATGGTATATTCGGAACATCTTCATATCTATATCCATATCCTTCATTGCCGATTATAATATTTATCGTATAGTCTAGTATTTTTGGCAATATTCTGGCTGTATAGCCCTTTTTTCTATAGTCGGTCACACTGTCAAAAAACGCATATCATCTTTCCTTTCCCTGAGTTCGTTCAAAGGTTAAAGTTGTATTTTCTGTAAAATAGCAAAGATGGTGAAAGTCGAGGGTGTTTTCGATATGCTTCAGTTGATCCACGGAAACATAGATTTTATAAAAGCATGTTTGGAAAACATGCCCATTAAAGAGCAACTTCTATATACGACACGAATTAAAAACTGTGAAGAAAAGTTACAGGAAATAAAAGATCAATTAATAAAGATGGGATACCAAGTGAAGGGTAAGAGCTTAAAGGAACTGCAATTTTGTAAGAACTTCAATTCCAAATTCCAATTTTACAGATTTTCCTAAAAAAGAATAAAAAAAAACCTATGATGCAGAACAAGATGGCGGCCAATGTAAATGAAAACGACAAACGATAAAAATAAAACTTGAATGATTTAAAAGCTATATATTTGTGTGAATTATTTCGGTTTATATTGCGGTATCATTATAGAACCTTCGATGTGACGTTTATAATGATTTCCGATTTGTTACGTTCGTGTCGAAAGGTGCAAAATAGCTATAGAATTTGCATTATATATAATTATTGGGGCTCTTTTTTTTTTGCCTTGAAAAATCTGGCAACACTGGCAGGAAAACTAGCTGGTTTTGTATTGCCGGAGGCAGTCAGTCGGCCACTCATGCGCAGGCAGAACGAACCGCAACATGAACCGCCGACGGGGCAGGGGCAGGTGGCAAGTGGCAAGCGGCAGGCGGCAGTGGCAGTGGCAGAGGCACACAGGGTAGGCGCTGCTGCAACTGAGTTGAGGCAAGCAGAACTCGTCTCTGTGTGTACCAAAGTTGTTTTTCATTTCTTCTTCTTCCTCGTGTTGCACGGGGCACATGTGTGTGTGTGTGGCAGAGACAGCGCAAGCGGAAGAGACAGAGACAGAAATAGTTGAATTATTATGGCATTTTTTTGGTGAAACCTTCGGCTGTTTTTCTTATTGGAAAATTTAAAAAAAAAAAAAAAAGTTTATTTGCAGATTTGTCGTAAGATTCTACGCATCATTCGCATTGAGCTACTCGTGGGGCGTTGTTATGTATTTGCCACAACAGCCAAGAAGCAACATGCAACATGCAACATGGCCCCGGCAGCTATACAACAATCTCAACGCAGAATTAATTCAAGAGTGCTGCTCATTAACAACACACAGCTGATGATGATGAGGATGATGATGTTGCTGCCACACTGTGGCAGCCTCAGGGCACACACACACACACACGCATAACTCGTTGAACATCAAGTGAAGATAATGACGTTGCCTCGGCTGTTGTTGCATTTGTCTTTAGGCCAAAACATGCGTCCTCAGCTGTTGCCTGTTTGCCAGTTACTTGGCCTGGCCCCTGACAACCTGCCCCTGTCCGTGCCCCCGTGCCACCGTGCAACGCCACTTTCAAGCCTGGATCTTGGTATTTCTTTCAGGAATTTATTTAACATCGGTCGCCAAAGTTCGAGAAACCGGTTCCCCCGTCATTGTTGTTGCAACGCTTTGTGTGCCTTCAACTGATTTAGCTGCTGCTTCTTTAGATTTTTCCTTGTCGGCGTTGCAAAATGTCAATTGTTATTCATCGTTTTGTGTGTGGCACAAACAAATCGTTAGACCCGCCAATTGGCAGCTTCATGCCGCATGCTGCATGCTGCATGTTGTACGCTGTACGCTTTTTGTTGCACATTCTATGACACATTTGTTCAACTAGAACAAACACAACTTCAACAACTTCAGCAACTTCAGCGACTTCTGCGCCTATTTATGACTTGACATCACTCACAATTTAGCCTATAAAAACTGTGTTCGTGCCACAATTGTTCTGAAATTTAGTATACCTTAAGAAAACATTCTTTAAAACACAACCCAACTTTCAAGTGGGTCTGTTAAAAATTGTACATTTTAGGCGGGTTTATGCAAAGAGTTTTTGGGGAAATTTTTACAAAATTTGTAATTTAAAGAAATGCGTATTACGAAATTAGTATTAGTAGATTCACTTTATGCTACAGCTTTTTAGACCCTTCAAGTTACTACCGCCATTGCAAAGAAGTACTATATCATATGATATTGTCATGCTACTGTTATTCTCTATTGGCTATATTTGCATGGTATTTCAAGCCTTTGTTTTTAAATTTTAAACACACTATGGTTAGTTTACTATCTATTGCTTTAGAAAATTTAAAAAAGATCGGTCCAAAAATATGGTATTTTTGTAAACTTTCAAATATTGCCTCTTATATGCTTCTTCCTCGTTAACTATCGCATAAAGTGTCTTAGGGACTTCAGCCGCCCTCTTGAATGCTTGGTTAAAAGTTGGGTTCATGAGTCTATACACATGTGAATATATAGGTTTTCCCAAAATTTCGAATAGAGTTGGAAATCTTCTGCAAATACGAATCTTAAAAAGCTCATGCCAATTATGGGTTTGAAAGAATTGGCCGCAATCTTTTCGACCTATAAAAGCTTATAAATTTTAGAATCAATAATATAATATATAATATATAAAATATAATATATATAATAATAAATATACATAAACAATATACAAGGGGATATTTACATTCGGATTTCATGCACTAAGGAACTGTGAAATCCAAGAAATTGAATTATAGTGAATCTCAATTGGAAACAAATGAAATTTTTATATTCGTAGGCATATATCATATCGAAAAGACAACCCTGTGTTGCTGTTGACTGACCACAGACACAATTCTGCTATAATATTAGCAATTTGCCCAGATATCATTGATAGAGAGCATTAATTTTAGATGGGCCCTATATGTTTAAGCCTTAATATATTAGTTATATTCTGAATAGAATTCAATGTTTGAATGTTTAAGAAAATTCATTATCTATCGATATATATCGATAAGCAAGTAAAAATTTCATTCGATATTTCGAATAAATCAATAAAAACGAAAATATATGTGTCTCGTTTATCGTTTAGGATTTTAAACCTTTTTATAGCTTTTTTTGTCAATATTCTGGCAGTACAACTTTTTTTCTATGGTCACACTGTTTCTGATTTGCAGTTCGTCCAGAAAACGCATATCATCTGATCATTTTGATTGTGGTGCTTAAAAGGTTCAAGTTGTGTTTTCTACAAAAATAAGTAATATGGACCAAGAAGTTGTGGACAAAGGCATGTCTAAAGAAGTCCAGGGTATTCGCGAATTGCTAGATCAGAATATGATGAAAACAAAAGAGTGTGACTTAGACGAGCCCATTGAGGAACAGCTTTATTATACGAAAAAGATTCAAAAACTCGAAAGAAAGGTGCAGGACGTATCAGATCAAATAATAAAGCTGGCAGGAAATATCAATGGTAAGTCCAAAGGAACTGAAATTTAATAAGAACTTGAATCAAATTCCAACTTTACAGATTTGCAAGCTGATGAATTCGACTATGGCTAAAATGGCAGAAAAAGATGGCGTCTTAAAATGTATAATCGCAATGAATATAAATAAAACTTGGATTTTTTAAAGCTAACGATAGGATTTTTTAAAGATAAGCCGAATATAATGTTTTCTGATTTCTTTTTTGATATTTTCAACATGTCGTTCTTGTGGACAGAAAAAAAGATAACTTTTTTCAATAGATGAGCCGAAGTTTATGACTCCCGACATATTGGGGTGGAAATTGAAGCGATATTAATATCTACATAATTTAAGAAAATTCTTTAAAATCGAGAAAAAGCGTTTCAATGGTTGAGAACTCAACGACCTTAAGCTACATTTGGGAAATATTATTCAAAGATCTCTTAGATTAACTTAAAAATGTGCGTGACGAGTATTGGAAAATCTTCAAATGTTTGCCTTTAATTTGGTTGCAACCATTTGAAACTCAACAAATATAAATAGACGGATAATTTATCGATATTTTGTATCCTATTCCCAAACTTATAATTGCACTCTGAAAAGTTTCAAGAGTCTTTGGGGTAAAAAATAGAAACGAGCTTGAAGGGCTCAAGAGCATATTCATGAGTTATATTTATATGTCTACACTACTAGTTCGATTCTGTACAAAATTTCAGTAAAATTATTAACTATCGAGTATATCGATGTACTAAATAGCATATTGTTATACTCGATAGTTGTAGTATATATATTTACTGCTTAAGACAATTTTAGATATATTGAAAGCTAATTCTTAATGGCATTAATAAGTCTGGTATTCTCAACTTTTTATACTACGGTCACTCTGTTTCTGCTTTAAAGAGTCGAAAAGTGCATATCATATACCTTCTATATGTGCCATAAAACGTTGAAGTTGTGTTTTTCTTCTACAAAATAAAGCAACATGCCTACTGACAAAATGTTCGACGATTACCAGAATAAAGGAATCCAGCATATTCGCGAGCAGATTACAAACCTCAAAGATGATATAGTGCAGATGAACGTGTTGCTCATCAGGGAGTTTAGAAAGAAGCAGCTGACATTGGCGAAAAGGATTCGAGCAATTGAGGAAACTCAATCCAGGTTACTGGAAGCAGTGGAAAATGGTAAGAATTTAAGGGAATTGCAATTTTATATGAACTTGAACACAATTTATTATTTACAGATTACCCATCTGATGAAAGCGAGGAATGATTAGATTTTCAAAGAAGAAAATATATGTAAATTAATAAATGACAAATGACTGAATGTGCTTTTGTATTATTAATTTGATCTATGTATGTTTCGGTAATTTTGATAAGAGTGTAGAATTTTCGAGGAGCCGAAGATAATGCTTTCTTAGTGGCATCAGGAGGCATCATTATGAAAGGACTCTACTCAAAAAATAAGAAAAAAGACCAAATTGCATTCAGCAGAACTAAAGAAGAAGCGTAAGAAGAAAAATAAGAAGAAAACGAAGAAGACGAAACGGAAGAAAAAGAAGAAAGAGCTGGTTGTCATGTTGGAAAAGCTCAAACTGCTAGAAGATAAGGGGATGCAGAAGAAGTAAAGGAAGAAGTAGTAGAATATGAAAAAGAAAAAGAAGAAAAGGAAGAAATCGAAATGGAAGACACGCAAGGAGATAGTGATGGTTGTCATAGATGATGAAGAAGAAGAAAAGGAAGAAGTAGAAAAGGAAGAAGTAGTAGAAAAAGAAGAAGAAAAAGGAAAAGATGAAGAAAAAGGAAAAGAAGAAGAAAATGAAGAAGTAGTAGAGGGAGAAGAAAAAGAAGAAGAAAAGGAAGTAGAAGGAGGAGCAGTTTATTATGTTGAATAAGCTCAAATTGCTAGAAAATAAGAAATAACAGCATGAGGATCTATAGAAGCTAATGGATAATATTAAACTGCTAGAAGATTGGAAGAATATTTGCTATTAGAAGATAAGAAGAAGCAGTAGGAGAAGCTATACAGCATGTTGTTAAGCGAAGATTTGAACTAAAATTTGATTTTCATAGATGCCACATAGGGGCCTCGCTTTGTCCCGCCAAACAAGAGGTGCGAGTTCGAGTCCCGCTCATGTCGATGGGCATGAACCTTCTCGAAAAACTAGGTTGTGGCGTAGGATTTGAATTCCACCCACATAAAAAAATTTGTTCAGTGAAAAAAGCAAAAAGGAAGGAAAATAGTTTTTATGGCCATATTATAATAAAAAGATGCCACAATTGTTGAGATAATCTGGAAAATGTCCGATGATGACCAAAAAAAAACCTAAAATTAAACCCCAATTTAATCAGTTTCCAATGTAGTAAATGGGAGAGTTTTGTTTATTATTTTGACAGTTCCCGGAATGGATTACAATAAATGGGTTCCATTGTTGGGGCTCACAAGGAAAATGGGCGCACACCTTAAAGGCGCATTCAATGCACTCGAACAACAACAACGACAACAACAACAACAACAACAAAAGTCAAATGCAAGAACAAACAAAGCACAAAAAAAAACGAGAAAAAAACAAATCCCCACAAAAACAAACAGCAATTGGAGCCGGAGCCGGAGCCGGAGCCAGAGCTAGAACCAGGGGGCAGAGGCGGAGGCAGAGGTAGTGGGTCTGTTGCTGTTGTGGCACACACATGTGCCACCAAATTGTTGACACCTCCGACCACAGAGAGTGCGGGCCCCACGCTTCCCACACTCTGAGTGTGTGTGCCACGCCCACTCGAGACGCACACGTGCAGACACAGTCGACGTCGACGTCGCTGCCACATTATTATTATTTTAATTACACAAATAAAAAAACAAGTCGCACTTGCAACTCGGCAACTTGCAACGCGAACTGCGACAAAAGTGCGGCACCCATGCACCGCCCCAGCGCACCACACACTTAGCATACATGAGGAGCTGCCGCAACTCCTTAATGTTCGACACATGTTGCCCAACTGTACCAAAGGGTTGCCCCTGCAACTTGGTGGCAACTTGGTGGCGGTGGGGGCAGCAGCTAGAATTGGCGACAGCTGCAAAGTTGCCACATTGTGCAAACTGTAAGCGCATTGAGGGACACGTTATGTTGCCCGTCGATAAATTATCGATAGCTTTTTAGCTACTTTCAATTAGCCACTTATTGGATACTTAATTGAAAAAAGTCGATAAACATTCGATAACTTTGTCGTATTGGGTTGACGGCTCGCTCTACCAATGCACCAGATTGTAATTCTATATATAAATACGCGACATTTGCACGGGGCACATTGTGCATGCCACATGATACCATTCCGTAGGCATGTACTCGGAAGTACTTATACCCTGTAAACGCAGCATAATCGGCAAATCGATAAGTGTATAAAGCAGTTGAAAATTTAAAAACTGAAATTCAATGAGGA
Organism: Phorticella flavipennis; assembly: GCA_037040045.1. Taxonomy (NCBI): domain Eukaryota; kingdom Metazoa; phylum Arthropoda; class Insecta; order Diptera; family Drosophilidae; genus Phorticella; species Phorticella flavipennis. Next base: position 4,209 of record JBANCY010000663.1, on the reverse strand, counting down.
AGAAGTTGAGGAAGTAAAGTTCTGAAAGAACACGAAGTAGGACTCTAGCTGTAAACTAACCGAAGTTTTGCAATCATCTAGATATGAGAAGCTCCATCCTACAACCTCTTATTTGGATGAATAGTGCTCTACCCACTGCATCACCGGGGGTCCCATATATATTATATGGTATATAATCTGAAACTCTAGACTAATAAATACTTCGAAAATTTGCAATTTTTATATTAGGTATATCTTCCGTGTTTCTTAACCAATAACTCTGAAATTTTGTACATTAATAGATAAAATAAATATATGAGTATATTCTAGTGAATCCCAATTGAACCAAGTCCAAAAGAACTGTTTATATCGGAAATACATCTCTGCATTGCTGTTAACTGGGCACATTTATACTCATGCAATAATATGTATATTTTGCTCCGATGTTACTAACAGAGAGCTTTGATTTCCATATTGGAGTTATATTTTTAAGCCTAAGTCTACTAGTTCTGTTCTAAATAGAATTCTTTGTTGGCAAATGTGCAGATAATTTATTACTATCCAAAATTAAGCATATTTGCAGCCAATTGCTCATGACATTAAAAACTCTAGTATTTTTGGCAATATTTTGACCGTAAAACTTTTTGTTCTATGGTCACACTGCTTCCGACTGACAGTTCGTTCAGAAAACGCATATCATCTTTCTATTGATTGTAGTGCTTAAAAGGTTCAAGTTGTGTCTGCAAAATAAGAACAATGGAACAAATGGGCTTTGACGGTGGCTTGCCTCATGAAGTCGAGGGTTATTTCGAAGTAATCCAATTGATACAAGAAAATATAGATTTTATAAAAATATCTATCCTAAACATGCCCATTGAGGAGCAGGCTTTACATACCGCCAGGATTCAAGTACTTGAACAAAAGCTGCACGATTTGTCGGATCAATTGATGATGCTGGCAGAACATTCCATGGTAAGAGTTTAAAGGAAATGTTCTTTAACAAGAACTTGAATTAAATTCCAACTTTACAGATATGAAAGCTGATGAATCCGACTTTTGATAAAATGGCGAATAAAAATGGCGTCTATATATATAAAAACCCAATGAATAAAAATTGGATGTTTTAATAGCAATTTGTGTGTTATTTATTTCGATCTATACAAATATTTATTAGGGTATTGCCTAGTCGAGCAACTGCACTTAATTAATTTTTTTTTTTTTTTGCTTGACATTTTTTGTTGTTTTTTTTTTATGCAAGCAATGCGTTTGGTGAGCTTTGCGAAAAAAAAGCGAGCAGAAGAAGAAGAAAAGAAAAACCAGCCAGAAACAAGCAAAAGAAGCCAAAAGCCAGCAGCTAAATGTAAAAATTGTTCGAGCCAAAAAACCAAAGAAGACGAAGAACAAGAACAAGAACGAGAAGAAGAAGAAGAAGAAGAACAAAAACCAGGCAAACGCCAGACAATTGAAAGAAGGAAAAGCTGAAACAACCGAAAATGATAATAGGCGCATTTCACTATAAATCAGCTAAAGAAAATGTCTTTTCTTTCGTCGAGGTATTTTTGCGGTTAAATTTTGGCGCTGGGAATAAGAACAGCGAAGAGCGCGAAACTCACACGATTAGTCACGGAGTTGGACTTTTAGAACGTCTAGAAAAGAGCAAAATGGGGAAGGATTATCCACAGCAAGACGAACATTTCATACTCTTTTCGTATGAAACCTTTGCATATAAGGGCTGATTTTATCGGCAAGACGAAGACTTCATACTCTTTTCGAAGCTATCGTCTAAAAACATTGAAGAACTGTCAAAGACTGCTTATTTAATGGCAGCTTCAACTGTCAACTGGCTTTTAGTTATATGAAAGTTATATGAAATACTGCTATGATCGTATTGAAATTTGGTGGAGCCAAAGATAACGATGCAAACTAAGTGAACATCAAGTTTAAACACAATTGCTTGAAAAGCATAGAAAATAAGGGCAGAACCGATATTTACCTGTATAACAGCTATATGATAAATTGGTCTGATTCTTTTGAAATTTGGTAAACGAATAGATAACAAAGAATCTTAAGAGATTGTAAAATTTCAATGCAATTGCTTAAAAAACAAAGGAAATATTGGCAAAACATACTTTAAGCTATATCTAACAGCTTTATAACAAAATCGATCCGAACTTTTTGAAATTTAGTGTGGCGATAGATAATAAAGAAACTTCATTGTGTGCAAAAGTTTAATCGTATAGCTGAAAAAACATGGTAAATATGGACACAATCGAGTTTTAATTATATGTCAGCTATATTATACAGCATTCAGATCCGTCTGAAATTGGGAGAATCACTAGTGAAAATTTGGAAAATATGGGATAAATTGACTTTTAATTATTTAGCAGCTTTATGATATAGTAGTCAGATCCTTCTGAAAATTTGGTGGAGCTGTAGATTATAAAGAAATTAAAGTATATATGTGAAACTTAAATGTAATAGTTTTAAAAACTTGGGAAATAAACCAACATTGACTTTTAGCTTTATTACAGCTATTTGATATAGTGGTCCGATTAGGCCGATTCCAGCATATGGGTAGGGTGTACGTACAGATAAATGAATATGGCCTGAACATTCTCAAGAGGCTTTCCGAAACATTACACACTTCAGCACAAAGTCAATATACTATTTTTATCGAAAAGAGTATAAAAAGCTTAGAATTTCCAGTTAGATTAGGTTAAGGTGAAAACCAAAGACAGTAGTCAAAAATTTGACTAAGTTTCCGTGGTACAATAGAATAATACATGCATTGGGAATCAGCTTATCTTATGGTCAAAATACAAACTATCAATAGTTGTTGCATCTTCTGTTAGGCGAGGGAGGAGGGATTTGGAGATGAGGTGTATTATCAGCCCATTGGTATTGCGCTCTGATGGATTTCACTTGGTAATCGCATTATAAGTAAGAAATTCCATTCAATACATTCGGGATTGCAGCCAGGCAAGAGTCATTAGAGCAGGAGGCACCAAGGCAGACAGACAGGCGGGCAGGCAGGCATTTTGGCTAAAAACCCCACCATTATTGTTTCCGGGTGCCCGATATTGTATATATCATCTTACACACGAAACGACTTGGCGAAATTGTAGCTGAAATTGCCAAAATATGATACATATATGATAAATTCGAATCGAATTCAATACAATTCGTTAGACAAATGCCCAAAATTGTATATAAATCACGAAGTGCTGAGCGAATGACTACCCACATTATTGACAATCAAACAATAAACAAATCCCCAAGCTTTTAAGACGACTGTGCCAAAGGCAGGGAGGAACCATACACACATTGGGCAGATGATTAAAATACGGGGAGCCCCGAGGCTTGGGTTTTGGTTTGGAGCCTCTGGTTTCCTCTAATTTCGATTTAAACAATTTTCACTTTCATTTCGGCAAATCATATTATAGAAGGGCAAAACAATGAATTAACAACTTCGTTATTGTAACATGAATGATATCATATCCAACGCATGTTAAATCATTATGCGCATTACTGAAGACCCTGGAACAATCGAGCAATCGGCTTTGTATTAGGCGTGGCGACTGAATTTGTTAATTTTAATAATGCTTACGATAAAACCCCATATTAACGGATCAAACCAAGCGTTTTCTTTGAAAATGGCCCTAAACGATTGTTAAACTATTAAAATACATATACTGAAGTTTTCACATCGATCTCTGCAATTTTATTTAAGAAATTTTTCTGAAAAATTCAATTCAAAATTCTTAAATAACGAGACTTTTTCAGAGTTAAGCTAAAACTTAAAGGTTTTCGAAAAATATATTTTGCAGACTCTAAAATTCTTACAAAAATTTCAAAAGTTTTTCCTATCTTTAAATCACATCAAAAGTAATGCCATAGTTTTTATATATTTTCACCCATTTCAACTCCTTTGCCTTAATTTCTCAACAAAAATATGAATTAAAAATTTATCGATATATGGTCATCGATTACTTATCAAGATAACAACGCATTTACAATCGTTGGACCGTAAAAAAGCAAAAGTGAAATGTTCTAATTACAATGTAGATAACATGACCATCAAAGGCAAACAAAGAAAACTGAAGGGAACGCAATGCACGACTCGCAGATACCGCGCAATTATTATTATATGGCAATAACAACCCTTTCGGGTCAAAACCTGAAGCTCTATTTTCCTCTATTTCTGCTTCCTTCACTGAAGAACATTTTTAT
>JBANCY010000662.1:0-23563 GCA_037040045.1 Phorticella flavipennis | reverse complement strand
AGCCTCGCCAGAGGAAGATGCTTCAGGTTGTGACCCGATAGGGTTGTTATAGCCACATAATAATAATAATAATAATGCAGTAGTTTATCATAATTGAAAATAATTTTTAGCTTTGTTATTGTTTTTAACTTTGCAATCTACAGCGCCGACAAGTCATATACTCAATAGAATTTGTTTTTAATATTTACAGGGTATATTACGACCGCTGTAAGCATATATGTCTCAGCTTATATTGCACAGGGTATTTAATAGTAAAGCTTAAAATTTTTAGCTCTATTTATAGCTTGCTTAAGGAACAATTAAGACTTTATAGCAGGTGGATCATAACAAATACAGGGTATTCTTAGCGTGAAGTGACTACAGCTTGTAATGAAAGTGTTCTTTTTATACAGGAAATGCTGTAGTAGTGCTTGCTGCTAAGCCTTAGGAAACTTGCAGCTTTTTTTAATGAAATGTGTACATTTAGAGGGTAAATTTACAGGGTAGCTCTTAGTCGTGTAAGTTTTGAAAGTTTTCTTATGTCGAAATTTGAAATACTTGCAGCTTTTTCGAGCAAATATTTACTTCTTATAGCATTTTGATTTCAAGAATTACAGGGTATCTCAAAGTCGTCCAAGTTTTTTTTGGCTTGTTTGACTTTCTTTTTTAGCTTTTTTTTTGGCTTTTCATGTGATAATTGCGGCGCATGAATTACAATTAATTCGTGACGATTCGTGCAAGAGAGCCTGGCGCCCCGCTAGACAGCCAGACAAGCAGCCTTTTCAGACCCTATACAGAGGGATATATCTATAGACATACCTGACTGTATATATGTCTATATGTATGCCTATATAAAGCAACGTCCGCGTGTCGTTAGCAGCGCCTGTTTATTATTCCGTTAATTCTCTGATCCAGCCAATACCTCCGATATCACCGCCCAAAACCCCCCAATGCCCGCCCCAAGGAAAAAAGTTGTCAGGCACCCTGTGCGCGACACCCTGTCACCCCGTTGCCAACTCTTTTGCAGTTATTGTGGCTACGCGACATGCAAAGCGACGGCGGTGACATCGCCAAAAGCTCTGTCGAAAATCCAGTCGAAAGACACCAAAAAAAAAAAAAAAAACTCTGGCAACACCCCAAAAACTTTACCAACCCCCAAGCCACCGCCATCCCTCCCCAAACACCCCCTACGGAAGGAAAAAAGGAAAAACCGTAAGCAAAACACGCACACTTTGACGAGGCAGCTCGAACGCCAACCGACTGAATTTTAATGCACCCACTGAGCGTTACGAGTGGGGCTTGTTGGGCGGGAAGTTAGATCCGGGGATTCCGGGAGTTGACTTTGGTACATCAGTGTGGTTCGAGGGGGCTTGGGGCTAGCGTAGCTAACTGAATGACAGCAAATTATGTGGGTTTTGCATGGAGTGTGGGGATTGCTACAGCGCGTTCAGTGGGCTTTCGGGAGGGAACTGGGGGCCTGTCAACACCGAAAAAATAAAGCAGAAATTTTTACTTGAAAATCAACGGTTTTTGGTTGCGTTTCATAATTGTTTAATGAATTGCAATTACGAAATTAATTTTAAGAAGCAATTCACAAAATTTATGCTTTTTTCGCGAGCTTTTCCGAGCGGGAAAACTTTTTTAATAGCTTGAATCAAGCCAAATTTAAGTTAAACAAAAAATATATAATATTTTGATAGAACTCATATTTATCTCCATCTTCTTTCACTCCTCCATTGCCTACCCCATTTTTTATCAATTAAAATCAAAATTTAACAACGCCCCATTGGCTCCCCCTTTTTCGATCTATGTAAATTTTTAATACTTCCGTCGGCTTTGCATTTATTTTCATATAATTTGATTAAAACTTTAATTCACTTTGTAAATTATGATATTATTATTTTGGAATCATTGGGATATTTGTTTAATTTTGCACTTTATTCAAAAAATTAGCAATTAGAAGTTAAACTAATCCAAAAGCACAGTAATCACGGTTAATCAGGCGCCAAACTTCTACGAATTTGAAAAAGATCGCTTAACTAGTTTCTGAGAAATCGTAACCACCGACATTGGAAACGATGGTCTGAGAAGAACACTATCAAAGATTGAAGTAGGGATAAAGCCCATGCATGAAGCCTGATGGGCATCTATCCCAAAGGTTGTGTCTCCCACACTTTTATTCCGAATGTCCTGAAACTTTCAGAAAATACTCTAGACATAGTTTGCTCTTTTATTAATCCAATTTTCCAAACTAAATTTATCTGCCTCAGTAAGGTTATGTTATAAGTTTTGCTCAGAATTAATCTAAATCTCGGACTTTTCCTTAGTCTTCGTCGATAAATCAATCTCATTGTCAGTTCTAGACTCAATCTCAGTCTCGGACCTATTCTCAGTCAATTCTCAGTCCTAGACTCAGTCCCAGTATAATCATCAACATCCACTCAAAGACTTAGTGTTAGTCCTAGACTCAATCTCAAAAGGACGTTTTATGGACGAATCCTTGGCCGTCGCGTCATAATTTTTTGCATGCCCACTAAATAGACCTAGACCTATAACATATCCAAATTTCAGCCAAATCGGTGACCCCAACGTAGTGGTGTCTGCTTGTCAGTATCGAGCCCAGCCTTACATCATCCTCAGTCCAAGACTCAGTTTCAGTCCTACATTCAATCTCAGTCTAGGAATCATTCTCAGGCTCAATCTCAGTTTCATTCCTAGACTTAACATCATATTCGGATCCATTCTCAGTTCAGTCTGGGTCTAAGACTCAATCTCGGACCCATTTTCAGTTCAGTTTCAGTCCTTGTTCTAGACTCACTCACTCTCAGTCCCGTACTTCTGCTCAGTTCTATACATTGTGTCTATTTCCGCCTGACGGGTTCAATATCAAGTCTGGATTTCACTTTCCTTCTCTAACCTCACTTTTTACGTTTCTCCCTGCCGATGACGCTACTTCTCATAGCATTCTCCAACCAGATGTATCCTTTCTCAGGCTTTCTATTCCTCACAATCTCCAAATCGCAGTGCAAATTTCTTTTCGTAAAAAGCGCAATATTTACAATACGTTAAGCACAGCAGGGTATATAATACTCCCCCTACTCCCTCTATAACACCCTTTCCCAGCTCTAACTCGTCCCACACCTTTCTGGCCGCGGGTGACAAAATGCTTTTGGTAATTGCTGCAAACGCGCCAACTCATCACCTCGAAACAATCAGCCGCCTTTGTCCGGGCTCAAAAAGCTTTAATTTTATTATCCAAGAAACTTGCTCGAACAACAAGAATAATCAGGAAAAGCAAGATAGCTCCAGAAGGAGCTGAAGGAGGAACAAGAAGAAGCAGGAGAAGAAGAAGAACAAGAATACAACGAATCGAAATATTTGTTGCGGTCTCTATTGTTGTTGTTGTTGCAGTCAACCGCAAAATGCGTGCGGAGCAGCAGGGCGAGTTCCCAGTTGGGAACTCCAACTGGGTTTTGGGGTAGCTGTGATAATTTGGGTGCCGTTGCAGTCACCACGGGAAATGTAATAATACATCCGAAAATCAGTTGTTATTATTGTTAAGCGTAAACGATACAGCCTACTGCTACCCGCTAACCGCCAGCCGCTACCCACTTTCCACTTCCCAGTTCCCAGTTCCCAGTTCCAGCTTCAGCGCCTGAGCACCCATCGAAGCATACCATCCATCCATCCATCTATGGCTCTGCTCCGGCATAGGAACTTCGCATAATCACAGTAATCATAAGCCAGTCAAGCAGTCAGTCAGTCCATCAGTCGGAGAGGGTTGTTGCCACTCGCCAGACCTACCGACCGACCGACCGACCGACGGACCGACCGAGCGTCCATCCTCATGCACAGCCCCTGCAGCACCCCATTGACTTGTTTTTTTTTTTTACCGCTGACTCAATAGAATTTTGGGTTTATTTCTTTGTGCAATTGCGACTCATAAAATCACAGCGGGTCAGCGTCTGGCGCGATCGAGTCTCTGGCCCGAGACTCTGGGCAGTTCCATGAGTTCCGAACCGAATGGAACGGAAATGATGAAGCGATGACAACAGCAATAAACATTCAACAGCGCCCACCCAGAGCACGCGAAAGGAGTCAAGCAGCGCCCACAGGATATGCCGGAGCGGGATAAGAGCCCGAAATTGCAGCACCGTTCCGAATGCTAATTGGGTGCAAAAGTTCTCCAAGCTGTCAGCATGTGGCGATGTGCGGCAAATGGGAACGAGTAACTCGTTCAGTTCAGAAAAGGGGGAAATCAATTTGGTAGAGGAAATCGTTAAGAGTTATGAGAGGGACAGAGGCGGAGAAGGGGGCTAAAGGAGATAGAGAAAGATGAAGATGCTAAAGATCAGGTACCAATGATATGGGTAAATCACATCTAGAGTTCTATTATCATAACTTAAACCGTTTTGGAATTTGTATTTGTATTTGGAATATGCAAAGTTATGACTTATTTTGTGGTATTTACGGAACCATACCCCAAGTTTTAGAGAGTTTATGAGAGGCGCAGTGCCGAGGATCGAAGGAGATAGATGAAGAGCAATACGTTTGGGAATATCAGCTAGAAATTAGTTAACATAAGTAAAACTGTTGCCTAATTTGTAAGCAAAAGTTATGGCTTATTCTATCTATCGATTATCGGGCGATTGGGGCGTGGCATTCATAATTTAAGATAGGCTTGAGTTGCGTTTGGTATTTACGGATTTTCATACCAAGTTTAAAGTCCTTAGCTTTTATAGTTTCATCATGCAATTCAGTATAATTGCAGATCAAATCGTAAATAAAATATATATAGTACGTAAATTCCTAAAATGAAGAACATCTATGTATTTGTTCATCTTTCTTGAAACTTTGGATATGCTAAGTCAGTACGCTAAGGAAATATATACTTTCCTTTGGGTCACCTTGTATCCTATATCCAACGACAGCCCCAGCTAGTTTCATGTTAATCATGCAGCTGAGGCTGATGATAATGATGATGATGACTAGGGCATACATTGAAATTTCAAATCCGTAAGCTTCCCAAACTCCACACACATGGAGAGAGGGAGGGAGGGAGGTAGGGAGGTAGAGAGTCTGCCCCACCGCCTGCTGCCACATAGCTTTCAGTTTGGGTGCAACGCGTGTCTTTCGTGTGTCCTGTTTAAGGGGCACGTAATCCATTTGTTGTTTGCATGTCCATCTCTGGCTAACCCAAAGTCCAGTCAGAGACCATGTTGTATCTCCAGCTATGTGTCTGTGTGTGTGTCTGTGTCTGTGTGTGTGTGCATTGGACACAACTCAATTGGTTGACTTCATCTGCTTTGCTTGCTGACCCACACCCCACCCGGGAGCCAACTCCTATGCCACCCCATCACCATGCCGGGATTTGCTCACATTTCTCTGTTAATGATGAGAGGCAACACGGAACAACTTGCCTGCCATTCAGTCAAAATTTCTGTGCAACTGACGCACATTGCATGCTCCTTGCCACATGACGTTGCCGCCTGCACCACCCCGTCCTTCCCTCCACCGTCTGACTCGTTCCCTCCCCCTGCTTGTGTGTCTGCCTGGACACATTTCCGCTGCAGTTTGTGCCTCCAAAAACGTGAACCAGAGACATTCGAGAGGACAACTTGCAATTGGAGCGCTCGCATGGCATATTAATGGAACCCAAAACTGACCAACTGCCTGCAATATGGCAACATCAGCGGTGGTGGGGGGAAAGGGGGGTTGAGGCGGTAACAGTAGGCGTGAGCTCGGTCCATGGTCTATGTCTCAGGCTCCGGCTACGGCTCCGGCTCCGGCTCAGTCAACGCCATTTAGTTCATTAGAGCAAAAATGTTGCGTTTGCTGCACGTTAAACAAGATTCGGGGCAAGCTGTGGACTATGGCATAAATTGTGTAAATTTCGGACTAAAATAAGTGTGGTTGAATTCGCTACGGATCAACGAAGATTTCCTATTTAAGCTGGGCGAAAAATATACATTGATATATGGAACTTAAGAAAAATTTAAGAAAGATTCTTTGTCAGATCTTATAAATACTTGCCATAATACACATCCGTTTCGGTTCGTTCAACCTAGGAGAACTGCTATAAAAGCTGAGGAAGGTTAGTAGACAATCCTTAGTTGTGTTTATCACCCAATGCTTCAAAAAATGTATGGCAGAATGAGTAATGTGGGAAAACATGACTTTAAGTTGCATGGCAGCTCTATTATATAGTCATACGCCGCCTTTGAAATTTGGTGGATCTACTGATAATAGAAAAAGTTAAGTATATAGGATAAGTATTAAGTATTAACCTTGAAAAACATTGAAAATATGGACCAAATCGCCTTGTTTTTCTAAAAGAAACATATTCTACAAAAATTACTTAAAATGAGAAATTTAAGTAGAATTAAGAATATAAAAGAAATCAACGCAATACCAAAACATGGTTTTGGTTATATGGCAGCTATATAGAAGTCCGATCATTCTAAAATTTGGTGGATATATAGAAAATAGAATCACTCAAGTATTTGTGGAATTTAAGTGCAAAAGATTGAAAAAACCGGAAAATATGAACAAAACTGACTTTGGGTTCGGGCGGACAGATATATGATATAGTGACCCGATATTTTCTATATTATCTGGAGCAATAGATAACAAATATGTGTCCAATATAAATGGGAATGCTTGAAATACTGGGAAAATATGAGCCAAACGATTTATAGTAGTGTAGTAGAATATATGATATAGTTGACCGATTCTTCTGAAAGTCAGTGAAACGATGGGTAATAAAGTAAGTTAGGTTCGTGTTAAACTCAAGCGCAAAAGCTTGAAGCACATGGAAAATATAGGCAAAACAGACTATTATATGAAAGCTATAAGATATAATGATCCGAACCAACCGTTTCGCGCTCCAAATGTGTATATAGAGCTCGCTAAGAAGATAATCAAAGTTTGGAGATTGAAGTATCTAGTGGTTCCATCATTAGGGGCCTCGGGTGACCAGTGGATAGTGCACTGTCCCGCCAAACAAGAGGTGAGAGTTCGAGTCCTGATCATGTCGATAGGCAAAAGTTCTTCAGTGAAGGAAGTAGAAATAAAGGCAAATAGTGCTTCAGGCTTTGACCCGATAGGGTTATTAAAGCCATTTAATAATAATAATGGTTCCATTATAGACTTTCCTAGTTTTCATTTCCTGCCCATGGTACAATTGCTGGCAATCCTCAAGGATTGCATGTTGCCAGCTTTACGGGGTTGACTCCCGGCTTGGGGCTTAGTGCAAAATAACCAACTAACCGGACAACAAACCAAACTGTCCCACGACAAGCTACACTACACTACGCATTTACGTGATTAATCAGTTGGCCACGTGTGCATCCCTCCTCTACCCCCTCTCTCCCCATCTCTCCGGCCTCCTTTCTCTTTCTAACCTCAAATAGTCTAGCTATCTCTCTTCATTTCCCTTCCAAAGAGGGGGGGGGGCATATGCTTCTAAGTCATGCAAAAGCGTTCGAAACGTTTTAATTGCCCAACGAGAGCTGAAATTGCACTCGAAACTATACGAACATGCCACATGCCGCATGCCACATGCCACATGCCACTTGCCATTTGCCACTAGCCACTTGGAGCGAAAATACTATTTTTCTGGCCTTGTAGAACCCTTTGGTTAGCACAAATTTAGCTTGAAACTGCGCTTTCGCCTTGAGCTGAGCAGAGAAATTTTAGATACCGATCCTAACTATTCCACAGATTATATGTTTGATATATATTTAAAAACTTGTGTGAAATCTTCTGAAATTGATAAATTTCAGCAAATCTACCACTCAGAGAGAAGCAAAGAGAAAGCTTTGTATTTGCTCATCTTTAGTTCCCATATTATAATCTATAATCCTCTAAAATTAATGATTCTTTTGCATGATTAATATGCTCAGAGACATCTTTTGCGCAAATTTGACATTTTTTGGGTCAATGAACATTAAAGCATGGGAAATTGAAATTAAATTAAATGCAAATCTTATTTGAAGTGTGGGATAAAAAGTAAAAATTTTTAACATTGACTTTGGGGAATTCACGAAGAAATCATCAAACCATTCAAATAGAATTTATAATCCTTTTGGGAAATGTGTTTTATGTTTTGCGTGGAAAAGATAAATGATCTTTGAAAAAAAATTTATGATTCAATTTGATAAGATTTCTTAATTTTTCCATAAATAGATTTTTATAGGACAATTTTTAGAGAATACGGAGAGTAGTTTTAATTACCATTAAATGGAGCTGCAATTTCTGGAGAATTGGGGGCCTCGTGTGACCAGTGGATAGCGCACCGTCCCATAAAACAAGAGGTGCGAGTTCGAGTCCCGCTCAATTCGATAGGCATGACACTCCTAGAAAAACTAGGATGTGGCGTAGGATTTGTAATCCACACACGAAAAAAAGGTCTTCAGTGAAGGAAGCAAAAATAATGAAAAAACTGCTTCAGGGTTTGACTCGATAGGTTTGTTATGGTTGTTATAAGGTTGTTATATAATAATGATAATTTCTGGAGAATACGGAGTACTCCAGCCCTTTCGTTTTCGAAACTCTGCATGTCTTTTAGGGCAACCCAGAAACATAGGGTCAAAATGTTTCACATCCTTAATCGACGCTTTCCACCTTTTTTTCGTACTAGCAATTCTGTAAGTTGGTAAGTGAGGAAGCCAAAAGACTTCTGGCTTCCGAGCCTTATATTTTTAGTTATTAAACTTCCTTTCTGATACCATTGCGGCATCAAAATCTAGATTTACAATATATTATGGAAGAAATAAAAATCTCAAGTTGTTGCTTACATACCATATCATTTTTAACAAGATAAGAGGATAGGACGGGGTTGGATAAGGCTAATTTTTATAATATATAATATAGCAGAAATCATCTAGAAAACCAAAAAAAATTGTTATTTAAATCGTTCACCATAAGCTTAAAAGATTTGTCTCAGTTCTGTTTGTATCTCCTCGTGTCTTTCTCCCTCTCTCCTCCCCCATCGCTTGATAATTGCTTTATAAGCCACGATTTAAGGCCAACTGTGACTCTCGGTTCCAGCATTGTTTCGGAGGTTCCTTAAAAAATATGCAGTTGCTCTGGGCTCAGTCTTAACTGTCGGTTGCCCTGACAGAGGCGACTTATCAAATTGACACCAAACAACTGCAAAAAATTCCAAACAATTTCCAATTTCAATTCAATTTCAATGGGCTGCAACCGACTGTTGGTCTGTCTGTCTGTCTGTCTGTCTGTCGGTCCGTCTGTCCACCTGTCTGCCTGCTCAGCGGTACGTGCCAGCCTCTGCCTCTGCCGCTGCCTCTGCCTCTGCCGCTGCCTCAGCCTCTGCATTGAATTCCTTCGATTGAAAGCAACTGAATTCAACTTCAACTTAAAAGTCGACTTTTACGGCGACTTTGGCATTGTATTTATGACCTTGCTGCACTTTCAATATGTTGCCTTAGCTTTGTTAAGAATATATATATATATATATATATATATAGTCAACCGATTTTGTACAAAGTTTGCTATAGTTAAAGAAAACCCCTCAAAATATGTTTATAACGAGTTTCGTCGACTTTTATTCCAATTTATGGAACATTTTTGTATAGGAACTACTATTTATTTAATCAGTTATGAAAGATTGTTATAATATTGCAATAAAAACCCTATCGGGCCACAGCAATATTTGCCTTCGTTTCTGAAGTTCCGATAGATTTAATTAACAAATTTTGATGAATCTTAACATATATATAGAACAAAAATTCTTATATAATATATAAACTGACTTTAAGAGTAATAATTCCTATCACAGTCATACCTAGTTTAAACGATATTTATACCCTGATCCAATTGGATAATTGGTTAGGGGTATTAAATGCACTAACTCTACTATTTTTGCGGAAAATCGATTTAATATGCATAAGAACCATATATAATGTGTTAATATTATGAAATTTGTATATAAAAATTATACAGGATTTGCGTATATAATCTGTGTTATCAAAAGTTCTTAAATTATGACTATATCATGAAACTATTCTAAAAAATTTCAGAGGAATCTAATCATCGAAATTATGCTATATAAAGATGCATTACATTACATCTAGCTAAAGGTAATCCATTATTTTAACATTAAATTAAAGGATTAATTACCCATAATAAGAATAATACGATTTATGTCAATCACTGTACATTATCTGGCTCGATAATTTGTCATATTAAAGGTAATTTCATTATGGGAGACGTTTCACAGAAGCCCGATTGTTCGATTTTCGTAAGCTTCTCTTGAGACCAATTTTTCACTAGCCAACTGGTCTATGATTCCAATTCTTTTCTTTAGGTTTTGTTGGAACCGATGTCATCTTTTGTTTCCGAAGATTCACATTTGTTATCATATAATGTTGCAGGTTTGGTAGCTCTTGATTTTATAAATTGCAGCGTATCCTGAACCATTTTGGCTTCTCTATCGGTTCTAGGGTGAAAGTTTTCCAGTATATCGATTAGACTATGGCAGCCACTACATGTAGGCGGTTGTGCCCCTTCGAGCTGCTCAAGACCCTCATCGCTATCCACATCGGTGTCATCTTGGCTGTCTTCATCATCAGATACATCCGCAGCCGCATCTGGTTCTGCCTCATCATCTTCATCCAACTGAAATTTGAACAATTTAAGCATATTGAAATATATCGTTTTATTATAGTTTACATTTATTTGGCGGATTTGCGATTTGTAGGATGTATAATCCATATTGCCTTTCTCTAGCACAGATTGACAAATTTTTTGGAATAAAAGTTTAATATAGAAAAGCAATGACAGATAATGAAAGTGTGTGCTTGCATCGAGAGAATTTCGGTATATTTCAAATTTGTCGATAAGAATCGGTATTTATATTTTCAGTGACTTTGGTCACATCTCAATGATAATAAATTGATAAATAATCGCCTTTGATATATATTTGACATATATTTGAGTAATTTTCTTAAAATCATTACATTTTGGATAGTATCAAGCATTTTTGTTCTCTTAAATTTCGGTTTATCTAAGGAGTATATATTATGCTATATACTATTCTCACACAATCTTGTTGATTTTAATATCTCATGCAAAACAAGATAGGAAGCAGCTGTACCAAGTTTTTGCAAATTTGGTCTGTTCAAAGCAGAGTTCGATAAGGTTGGTGAGGCCATAATTCATGGAAATTGATTTAGACTATTAACAAAAGCGACTGTTAACAATATATAAAGCTATTATAGACAATTATATTAAATATTAAGCATATTGCTGTTGTAAGAGTTCAGTTCATATAGATTGGTTAGGCTTTAATTGTCAAAATGTGTCTTCAAAAATACAATTTGAATGCCTATAATAGTATAGAGCATAAGTATTAGCTATATATAATAAATCAGCAAAATTTCAACCAGCTATTTTCAGCAAGAGCTAAGTTAGTTTAGATTGGAGATCTTAGAAATGATCAAAAATAACAGCCAGCCTGCTCATAGAAATATGGATCCTTACTGGTAGCTGTAAGCAGGAACTATATCAAATTAGACCCAGTTATGTGCAGATGTTCTGAGTTCATTTAGATTTAATTTAGATTGGAGATCTTAGCAATGGTCAAATATGGCACCTAAAATGTAACCAGGCTGCCAAACATAATACGTATTATAAAGGACAGCTATAGGCCATAACTATACCAAATTTCAGCTAGTTAGTTGTAGCAACAGCTGAGTTCAGTGAGGTAAAGATAGGGATATTGTCTAAAAAGTTCCTAACTTATACACAAATACATATAATATGTAGATTAAAGCTGACAATTTTCTTAAGCAATAATTATATCAAGTTTTAGCGAAATAGCTGCACCCAAAGCTGAGTTCACATAGTTTGGAGCTCTTAGGAATGGTCAAATATCGCACTGAAAGTGCCAGCCAGCCTGCCGATAGTAGTACGTATCATAAAGAGCACCCATAGGCAGTAACTATACCAAATTTCAGTCAATTAGTTGTAGCAACAGCTGAGTTCAGTGAGGTGAAGTTAGGCAAACTTCTTCCAAGCTCTTAACTTATACACAAATACATATAATATGTAGCTTAAAGCTGACAATTTCCATAAGCAATAATTATATCAAGTTTTAGCAAAATAGCTGCACCCAAAGCTGAGTTCACATAGTTTGGAGCTTAGGAATGGTCAAATATCGCACTGAAAGTGCCAGCCAGCCTGTCGATAGTAGTACATATCATAAAGAGCAGTCATAAGCAGTACGTATACCAAATTTCGACCAGTTATATGCAGTCAAAGCCGAGTTCCTTTAGGTCAACCTATGTCAGGGGCACAACATTGTCGTTGACTCAATTCTGGGCAAAAATTGTAATGCTCGTGGCAAGTGTTTATGAAATGGTTTCGTGCTAAAAATTATGCTCAGGCCAACTGACATGACCGCAGACGTTCTTCTGCTTGCAACGTTTTGTGGCAGCGTGTGAAAGAGCCGTCAGGTGCGGCCAAAGATTAGGTGTAAGTCGGGCTCCGTTCCTTATTCTCTCTCTCTCTCTCGATGAACTCTGACATTGAACCAGCGAAGCATTTAACCAAACTAATTTTCCCATTAGGTGCAACACTTTGCGACGCTTCGAGGCGCATAAAACAACACGTTGCAAGTCTACCGCAAAATGTTGCATGCAACGCAGTAGCTGCACTTGATCGATGCCGATCAAGCGCAACATTTGCCTAGATATATCTTCCTATAGCTATATATCTATATCTCTTTCGCTCTCTCTCTCTCTGTCTATCTCTGGCCTGGTCAGCAGCTAATTGATCGGTTCCAAATGGCCGATCGCACGTAACGGCCCCATATGGGATCATTTTGCCTGCGCGCGCGAAATATATAGACAATGAGACGACATTCGGCTATGCGATCGTATCACGCGATAAGCCACTGACTCCGCGCGTCGGGCCTACCCCCCACCAGCTTGCCCCGACAAAAGGGCATTCATAAAAGGTAGCCAGCCCGGCCGGACGGACGGACGGACGGACCCAAAGGCCCAGGCCCAGAGACCCTATCGATTCATTGAGGCGTCACTCGAGCGCGATCAGTCGTTCAATTTGATCAGCCCGAAATGGTTTTTTCTCTCCTCTCTCCTCTCTTTTTCTTCCCATTTTTTTCTCAGCTATTTTTCTGGTCTTTTTCTCAGTGTTCAGTGTGTTTCTCTAGGGCCAACTCAATATGCAGTTAATTTTCTAAACAGATATTGATCGTTGCTTTAAAGTAGATCATTGATCAGCCCTCTGCCGCAGGGGGGCAACGCTCGGGCTCTATTGGACTTGATTGCCTCTTGCCTCATTTTGAGCGTAGCTTCTGTTCGTCTGTTCTTCAGGTTTCTTTGTCTTTATTTTCTCTTTCCAGACAGAATCCGAAAAGGTTTATCTTTGGCCAACAGCTGCTAGTTTCGTGCTAAGGTTTTAGATCTTAACTTTCAGTTATGCCCTTGGCTAATTTCAAACAGAATCCTTGCTTTAAGCTTTGATCATTTTCTAATTATGTTCGAAAGATATTTGATCTTTGGCTTAGAGCTTCGATTATATTTTGACTAAAATAATGCTCGAAAGGGGCCTTGTTGTACAAGAGGTGCGAGTTCGGGTTCCGCTCATGTCAATAGGCGTGTTCCTCCTAGAAAAACTAGGTTGTGGCGTAGGATTTGAAATCCCTCCGCGTAAAAAAATTTGTTCAGTAAAACAAGCAGAAATAAATGCAAATAGTGCTTCAAGCTTTGATCCGTTAGGGTTGTTATGGCCATATAATAATAATATGGTATAAGGTTTTAAGTAAAAAATTCAAAAAGAAAAGTAGTAAAAATTGTTTAAAAACTTATGATGATTTCAATTATTTGATAAAGTTGAAAATTTTTTCAAAAAAGTTTGGCCCATGGAAATGCGTTCAAAATTACCAACTTAATATTAGCCCAAAAACAGGAAGATAAAGCTACTCCCTTTAGAAATCGTCTGAGTTTTGACCAAATCGAGGTTAGATGAAATTCACTTGAGTTTTGAAATCACCCACCGAGGGGAGAAACCAAATGTTTCTTAAAGTTTTACAAAAAAGTTTGGCCCATGGAAATGCGTTCAAAATTACCAACTTAATATTTGCCCAAAAACAGGAAGATAAAGCTACTCCCTTTAGAAATAGTCTGAGTTTTGACCAAATTGTGGTTAGATGAAATTCACTTGAGTTTTGAAATCACCCACCGAGGGGAGAAACCAAATGTTTCTATCTCAACTCTCAGCTGGATTGGATGCTATCAAAACAATCTGATCTGCTGGCCCCGGTTTTCGTCGAAATGCTGCCACAGATTACCAGCCCGATTAATCCCATCAAATCAAGCTGATCTCGTATCATGCTTATTGATAGCCCCAGCCCCATGGACAGGGCCTTAATAGCAGGCACTTCATTAGGAGATTACTTTGCGCATATTGAAAAGCCATTTGGTTGATGGCTTTATACCGGGGCACACAATGCAACCCCGATTTCGGGAAAACATTAGTGGAACACAACCAACAACCCCCCGCTAAAGAAAAGGCCTCTAACCTTTTTTTTTTTTTTTGGCAAATTGTTGTAATTTACGAAATTGACACTCAAAAGATTCCCCCCAGAAGTTGAACAAGGCACAACCCCAGCAATTAAATTGTGTGTCCATATGTGGACTGGACGGGACTGGATGGGATTGGGAATGGGAATGGGAATGGGATGGTATGGTATAGGGATTGGGTGTGGGAGTGGGGGTTGGCTGGTTGGGTGGTTGGGTGGGTGCAGGCTGCTGCAATTTGTCACACGATCTGGCGATAAAAAGTGCCAATTGCAGCGCTGCCGCTGACCCTTGGGCAGTGTGTGGATATGGACAGTGTATGGGGCATGGGGCATGGGGCACGGGTCAGGGGTCAGCTGTGCGTTGTGGAAATTAAATAAACTCAAATGTCTTTAATTTGTTTGAGTTGCCCTTCAACAATCCGGGCGGCTCAGTCAGCTGTGCACCCAAAAGTCAGTCAAGAGGATTTGCTACAGTGAAAACTGACTAAAGTGAAGTGCAAGGAGCTTATTCTCTATCCAAGGGCTGCTCTGCCGGCATTTCATTTATAATTCCCAACTTGTTGGCTGTCAAATGTCATGTCCCGGCTTGTTGCAAGTGCTTGTGGCATGGGCTTTTAAGGCATTCCTCACACCGCATTCTCCAGTTTAATCAGCGTATACTGTAAATTCCAATACGTTGGCAATACTCAATGGCAATACCAATACCGGGACCCAATGCCCAGATACCCAGATACCCATATACCCTCGATACCCTCCATTCCCTTAACCATTCCCAATTCCAATTCCAATACCAATCGCAATTCCGATTTCCGATTCTCTTTCGAATCGGTCGTCGTCCACGTCGTCCTCCACGTCGCATGTCGTCGCTGACGCTGCCCATAAATTTCGTATTAAATTGAGTGTTAAATGCTGGACGCAGCACCAGCACCCTGCCCCTGCCCCTGCCCCTGCTCATATGGCTAACTACCATCCCACGCCGTCGCCCGCCCGCGTGCCACACCCACATGCCACTTGCGCCCAGCGCAACTGCGCCTGTTTCCAACCAAATGCGACCGATGTGCAACCGTGCGCATAGTTTCTTGAAACGTCTTGTACACCACCTCCCTCCCCCCGGCGCTGCTCAGCTGCCCCCTCTCCTTGCCACACCATACACTGGATGCCACTGCTGCTTGCCACAATTCGTCAGTTGTAGCCAATTTATTATGCCCAATTCTTAGCCATCCTCGTCTCCGTCTCCGTCTCCGTCGTCGTCGTTTTCTTTATTGCCTCGTCTTGTGCTTGTTTCTGTGCTTGATACCCTGCAGAGCGAGGCACGCCGGGTGTGATGTGCTGAAAAGTATATGTGCCTTCTGCTTGTTGCGGTGATTGATACCCTGTAGAGTGAAGCTGGAAATGCAGCTTCTACATGATACCATGTAGAGTGAGGCAGACAGGGTGTATAGTGCTTAATAGAGATTAGGACAGTAAGGAACTGAACGTAACCGTGGGGGCCTCGGTGGATAAGTGGTTAGCGCACAGTCCCGCCAAACAAGAGGTGCGAGTTCGAAACTATCACGTAGAAGGTATACCGATTGAGCCGAGCATTGCAAGAAAAACAGCCGCAATTTTCGGATAGACATAACAAAGTAATTTTGCAGCATGAAAACGCTCGACCATATGTTAGTCTGGAGGTTAAAACTTACTTGGAAACATGTCATTGGGAAGTCCTACCCCATATGGCAGACCAGCACTTCTCCAATGATGAAGTCAAAGAATGGATTGATTAATGGCTAGTTCCTTCGACTATTTAAATCTAAAGTTATAAAAAAAAGATATATCCGTTCGAATTACAGCCTTTAGGTAAGGAAAAGAAGATTAGTCTTCCAGTTTTAATAGAACTATCTGATTTTTCGACACAAAGCTTATATCATACCATTTAGCTTGATGAACTTGGGCTTAGATCCGAGAGTGTAGGATATGCTTGAGTCAGTCATTGGCTCTTAATTCTACCTTTTGACTTGGCCTTTTTTTTTTTGTTGTTTTGGCACAATTCGAGTGGAGTTAAGCTGAGCTTAAAATCAATATATGTGCCATATATGTAGAGCTATTGGAACACTCAGCTGGTGCTACGCAGGTCTGTTAAACTAATTGAAATGATGAACATTTCAGGTGGATTGTGGAAGAGGGTATAGAGAGCTGGCAGGGAGTCAGAGTCAAAAGATGTGAGTAAAAGTTATAGAAGGTTTGGATAGTGAATAGTACCCAGTTTTTCATAGCAGGGGGAAATATTATGCAGCTGAAGATACTATTCAAGTTGGGATGTCAAAGGCAATTTAGGGGTCCTCGAAAGAACAGTGTTCCCTTGTTCCCTTGATAGGCTGACCCAACCTAGAAAAACTAGGTTATGGGGTATGATTTGAAATCCTCCGGTGATGAAAGCAGAAATAAAGGCAAATATTGCTTCAGGCTGTGACCCGAGAGAAGAAAGAAAAGAAAAAGAAAAGCAAGTGTCAATGATGAGATGATTTGAGGCGATTTTTAGCCGCATTAAAGAGCTTCGGGAGCTTGAGGAGCTTGGGGAGCTGGAGGAGCTACGGGAGCTTGAGGAGCTTGGGGAGCTGGAGGAGCTTCGGGAGCTTGAGAAGCTTGGGGAGCTGTAGGTGCTGAAGGAGCTGGAGGAGTTTAAGGAACTGGAGGAGCTTGGCGAGCTGGAGGAACTTCTGGAGTTGGAGGAGCTTCGGAAGCTGGGGAGCTTGAGGAGCTGGAGGAACTGGAGGCTTCTTCTGTTGACAAGTTGAGCGGGCAATTGCGGGCGCAATTCCAAGTGCAATTCCATGGCCAATTTTAGCTACCAACTCAATTGGCCAAGTTGCTCAGCGTTGGCCACATTTCAGCGGCAATTGGCAATTGCTGACGACACCCAATAAACACCAGCCAATTACATGTTGTGCGAGTGTGTGTGTGTTGTGTGTGTGGGTTGTTGTGCCAAGGTGTATTCGGAGGGGGAAGGGTATGGGGAATGGGGGGTATGGGGCCTTTTGGTATTGGGTTAACAACAGTTGACAACAATCGGCGGAGCGCTTAAAGCTGACGAAATACCACAGACAAAGGCTGCACTCGGGTAATTTCCCACAAAAGTATTTGAATGTCGTGTAAAGTGTTAAATTGTTTTAAATTTTTTTTAATTTTTTTTTATTTTTTTCATCATCAGCATTGTTGTTGTTGTTGTTGTTGTTGTGGCTCCATGTTTCGGGTCAATACATCCACATAAATCCCAAAGACGCTGCGGTAATTTGAATAAAATATGCAAAGACAACGACGACGAGGATGAGGATGAGGATGAGGATGAGGATGAGGATGAGGATGAGGATGAGGATGAGGATGATACCAAAATTGCTATCTGGGACTACAGGCAGAAGGAGACTATAGAGAGAGAGAGAGAGAGAGAGGAGTAGTCACTTGGGTACCTGTGAGCGCTGCTACCGATTATCCCCAAGTCCGAAAAGCGCAAATCTTTTGCCGACTTCTTTCTGCCTTCAAAAGGCCGCCGACTTTGGGTGTCGATTGGAATTTTAAACGGAGCCACTCCGATAAAGTGCCAACTTCATAAGCTCAATTCAGCCCCGGACACTCGCGGCCTGCCCCTCTCCGTCCAGACCTGGCCATACCCGACCATTGTCCACACAAGTTAAATTGATTTAGAGTAATTTGAACAGTTCCGAGTACAAGTCGAACTAACTAAGTGAACTCAGCTCTCCTTTGGACCAGAGTCCCAGTTTTCTTAAAATATCATTCTTAGTAGAAAGTTTGAGTGCTCTAAAATTTGCGAAATATGCCCTTATCCAGAATTTCACTGCTTCACTAAAACTCAGACCAGGGAATACCTCATTAATTTATATTATAGACATTGATATTTCATCAACGATTACGATTCGGAATATCTTAATATAGAGATTGATTATTGTTATTATTATATATTTCGGCCCAATAGGGTGGTCAAAGCCTCAAGCACAATTTTCCTTTATTTCTGTTTCCTTCACTGGGGGTCGGTTTCAAATCCTACGTTGACATGAGTGGGACTCGAACTCGCACCTCTTGTTTGCCAGGCCAGTGCGCTATCCACTGGTCCACCGAGGCCCTATATATATACAGATTGATATTTCATAGAAATCGCGTTCAATTTAAGATATTATTTTGAATTTTCTGAAATTTAAGGCAAGTTCTGACTTCAACCAGTCACAACTTCACCACAACTAAACCGATTTCAATCCGGAAACCCTAAAAATTCTTGAAATAACATGCAGAATTATCTTTCATACAAATCGCATATTTCGCTATATAACATATTTCGGAGATATTTTGAGTTTTTTTTTTTGAGATATCAGGCATAACTTCAACAAAACTCAACCGATTTCAATCCGAAATACTTCAAAATCTTCGTTGAAGTTATTGACATTGACTTCATCAAAATAACATTTTTCTTAAAATTTCATATGTTGGTGAAATGTTGAGATTTTAGAAATTTTCATCCTACCACAACTTCGCCAAAACTCTAACGATTTCCATCCGGAATAACTCAAAATGTCTGGGAAATAATTCGCATTGATTTTATCCAACGGAACATATCATTTTTATGAGATATTTTTGAAATTGAAGGAAAATCTATCCAGGAAAACTTCACCAAAACTCAACCAATTTGAATCCGATTTGATTCTTTCTGAAATTTTACACCAGATTACTCCACTCTTTGAAATGCAGATATTGAATGAAACCATTGCTTCTTATATATCAGCTGCTGTTATTGGAACAATTGGACGACCTCCCGTTGCTAGCCAATTCTTTGGCAATTTAAGTTAATAAGTTTCGAAGATTCTTAAAGATTTCTGGTTAACAGGTGCTCAGGCAAAGTATAATAAAGCCACCTTTTCTGGGTTTCTGTGGATTTTTATGACACCAACGGCAACACAATAAGAACAGGAACACCTTTTGGCGGCGCCCCAATAAAACGAGCCAAATCGAAACCGAAAATTGCCGAAAAGCTGCAACTGTCAGCAGCTTCTTCTAGTTGCCTAATCAGCCTACAATAAGAACATGTTTATACTCTTTTTGGGGGGAAGTTAGTCTTTACACTGTGCTTGGGGAGAGCAAAAAGTAAACTCAGAATGCTCGGAAAGCGTTGTGTAAACGAGATACTATAAGATACATTTGAAGGTTCGTAGTGCCAATAATTTCCTTCTTATTACTTTGATATTATTCACACATGTTAATTGGACACTTGGCTATTATTCTACAAAATTTCAGATCTATCAAGCGTTAAGCACATAAGTTATGCATCATTCGAAAATCTGCTCTGAACTTCAAACTACATAGAAGAAGGCGTTATAGAGTTAACTTAGAGTGGTCGAAAGGCATAATGCACTAATATCGTAAGCAAAACGCAGTACTATATCATACAACCAAATAATGATTTTGGCCATATTTCCTTTGTTTTTCGAGCTTTTGCGTTGAAATTTTACAGACATATGAATTAGACTCTTGGTTGTTGATCTACCAAATTTTAGAAATTTCCATTGTGAATCATACTAGATATGCATCATTCAAAAAGATTCTCTGTTTCTACTATACTTACTTATTTACAGGAAGGGTTATCAGCAAACGGTTGGGAATTGTCACACACTGGGCATGGAGTCTTCTGCTTATGAGAGAGTTTCAGATCTCTGTTTTCATATATTTCTGGAATACCCCTTCTAAAGTGTATAATATATTCGTTGATTCTTTGAATTTCCATTCTCAGTTGTTTCTGTATAAAATTTTCTGCGTTTTGCGCGCGCTTTTTGATCATTTTATAAGCCCAATTTTTGGGCTCTTTTACGATTATCTTTTTTGCGGCGTCTGTGGTGCCCCTTTCCCCCTTCTCCCCTCGCACTGTGGCCAAAAGCCCGCCCGCTACGCCCCTCCCTGTCAGCTGGCTGCCTCATCAATACGTGGAAATTTGTTTTCAATTTTTCGGTTACAAAACGCTCATAAAAACGAGGCAGACCCACACCTGTGCGGCTGTCAAAGGGTTAAGGGTAGCACAGCGTGCATGGCAGGGTGTGGTAAGGGGGGAGGGAGGGGGGCAAGGGGTGTGCGCACTGTGGCCATCAAAATGCAAATGCGCGACCATAAATAATGCGGCACAGACACAGTCTAAGGGGGACGGGGGATGGGGGACGGGGTAGACCTAATAAAAACCAGCCAAACGATTTAAAATCAACCGAAAAGCCCAAAATGCAAAAGGCAAAATATGGGCAAAATAGGCGTGGCAGGCCAAAAACCCCCAAAAAAAAAAAAGAGAAAAAAGGCTAGAAAGAAAATGCCAAATGCAACGCTTCATTGCAGACGCTGACGCCAATTGACGGCGTTAAAGGGTTAATGCAGGCACCCACTCAGCATGCACGTCTATCTAAAACCCTTGCACAGACACATAGATACTCTCTCTCACACACATAGACACACACAGAGACAGTTTTAACCCGCTTAAAACCAAACCCATTAACATCGGGCCTGTCGCCAGCAGCGCCGTTCGCGTTTAAACGACGCGACAAATTAAAATTCCCAACATCCGGCCAAAAGTTGACTACTAAAATCACCCCCCCCCCCACTCTTCCCAGCCCCCCTCTAGCCCAGCCACGCCCCCCCCTGCCACTGCGTAGGCGTTGCTTTTACAAGTTTAACCAAAAGTCATGCTCGATTAAATTGCTTTTGTTGCCGCGGCCGCTGCCGCTGCTGCTGCCGCTGCTGCTGCATTGCCCGGAAGTTGGGTTACCAAAAAGCGCAGACTCAATTCCAATTCCAATTCGAAAATGCAAAACTCAATCCCAATAACCAAACACAGTGTGACCTCAACAAAAGCAAATCAATCAACACCCACTGCCTGGCCAAAACAACGTTCGAAACATCCGCTACCAAAATTTTAATTTGTCCCAAAAATTCGACTTAACCTCACTGACCCGTTGTGTCTTTCAACCAATCAAGCCGTACTTTCCAAAATTCCAAGCTCCCCCACAGTTTGGAGTAAGTTATACAGTTATACATCCTATAAGAACTATGCCTTGGAGATAATTAAAAAGGTATAAAGCCTATAACAAGATTTTCCATAAATTTTTTCGCTAAGATTCTAAGGTGAATGGAAAATCTTTGCAAAAAAAGTATCTCAGAGTCTTATTATTATTATATGGCCATAACAACCTTATCGGGTCACAGCCTCTAGCAATATTTGCCCTTATTTCTGCTTCCTTCACCGAAGAACTTTTGTTTACGCGGATGGATTTCAAATCCTACGCCACAACCTAGTTTTTCTAGGAGGGTCAATCCTATCGACATAAGCGGGACTCGAACTCGCACACCTTGTTTGGCGGAACGCTGCCCTCCCTATTCACTAGTCCACCGAGGCCTCCTCAGGGTCTTATCTTAACAAAAAAAGCCTGATATTCTTTATATTAGTTATTCTTGGAAAGTTAATCTTATGGAAAAACCATTACTAACTCCTCCCGAGCAATTATATTTTATCTCCGCTCTCAATCTTCTAAATATTCGGGTTTTATCTAAAAATATACTTAAAAAGCATTTATTAAGGATAATATTCTTTATTCCTACCGTGATATACTATTGGAAATCCAGTCTCAAGGACACTCTACCCTAAGCTATTTCTTTGATTTAATCCCATATTTCAATCACAGTCTCCATTTACTGAGATTTCTGCAGTTGTTGGACTCTACTAGGTAGAAGTGAGAAGTAGAGGAGAATGCTCGTACCAAAAAAAGAAAAAAATTGGAGGAATAGACTCGTTAAAAACCCTTTTAAAGTTTTCTAAAACATTCTTCAACTTAAAGCGAAAGGTTGTCGCTTGACGCCACCTCTAAGGAACAGAAAATCCATGTTACTATCTGGGGGATTCAACCATGTAAACTAACCTCAACCTAATGACTCTTTATAATATCTTTCGAAGGACTTACATGTTTTCATATGTTTTCTAACTTACTTAAAGTTACTTAAATTTAACATACTCTCAAGATATGTTATTATATACAGCTCCACCAAATTTGATAAGGATCGGACTACTATATCCTAAGGCTGCCATATAAGCATAAACCGGTCGAAATTTTACATACTCCCAAAAATCGTTATTATCTACCGTTCCATGAAATTTGATAAGGATCGGACTTCTATATCATATATCTGCCATAACCAAGACCATGTTTTCAAACTATTGCGCTGATTTCTTTTATATTCTTAAGAATTTTCCCATGTTTTCCAACATTTTAGACTGAAAGTCTACATACTCATAAGTTTCATTACTATCTACCGCTCCGTGAAATTTGATAAGTATCGAACTTCTATATCAACTATAAATCCAATTTGTCCAGATTTCCCCATATTTGGATTTTGTTCCTACCGCGTCCCTGAAGATATGTTCTTCCTAGCTTCCTAGCTTCTTCCTTCTTCATAGATTGAGAAATTTTAACCACAAGTGCAACTCTGAGCGTTGTTTGACTGGCACTGCGCCACTGTAGCGAGTGCCCACTGTACGCGCTGCACATTAACAATACAGAACCGAGTCCCGACGGATCGCCTTCATTCAGCTGTAACGAGCTGCGTAGGTGCGGTCGCTGTCAACGCCTAAACGGAGCCAGCCCCACCCCCACTCCGCCACCCTTGCGCCCACGTATTGACAGCCTTAACCCCCTGACGACCAATCTTTTGTGTCGCTTTTTTGGGCGCAAATTTGAAAATCAGTTGGCGGTTAATACCGTTGGCTGGCCACCAAAAATAATGCGGTGTGGCATTTGGTGTGGCATTGTGCCACATGCAACCACATGCCTGCACCCCACTACCCCCCCCCCCCCAGCTATTATCCCACCCCACCCCCCTTCTGAAACTGATTAACATTTTGTGGCAAATGAAAAGACGCAAAGCCATAGGCGTCGCTTCTACAAAGCCCGCAAAAACAATTTGCCCGGGCAAATTGCTGCTGTTGCCTGCTGTGCGAAAGACTAC
>JBANCY010000661.1:0-23162 GCA_037040045.1 Phorticella flavipennis | reverse complement strand
TGTCAAATTAAGCTTAAAATCATGGATTATAGTGCCAAACCCGATTTGAACGGGTATAGTAGCTTTATGATATAGTGGTCTGATCCACATGAAATTTAGTGCAGCAATAATTATTGAAGGATTTCTATGGTAGCTATACAATATAGTGTTCTGATTCTTATGAACCTTAATAAAGAATCTTAAGAAAGTGTCAAATTAAGCTTAAAATCATGGATTATAGTGCCAAACCCGATTTGAACGGGTATAGTAGCTTTATGATATAGTGATCTGATCCACATGAAATTTAGTGCAGCAATAATTATTGAAGGATTTCAAGAGTGTATAAACTTTTAAGGTAACAGCTTGAATAACATGGGTATTATGGGCATAAACGACTGTATAATATGACAGTTGAATGATATAGTGGTCCCATCCGAACAGAAATGTGCAGCTTTATACAAAGTTTCATTACGGAAGCTTACAGCATACAGACAGACAGAGGGACTGACAGACAGACAGACATGGTCGAAGCTATTTCTTCTTCTTCCTGATCATTCTGTAGATAGCTTTCGGAGTTCCTCGATGCTTTTTTTCTATGCGTTACCAATTTTGGCACTAAGTGTATACACCAGTTTCTTCGCAAAGAGTATAAAATAAAAGAAAACTTCGTCACGTTGCTATTGCTGGGGCGGGAAATTGAAAGAAAAAATCTTTTCTTTTTTCCATTTCTTTGGCAATTTTCGTTTTTCATTCAGGTCTGATTGTTGTCCTATATCTGTGTCGAGTTACCAACAAAATCTTATCGAGTTTTCATTTGATTTCACGTTGTTAATGGTTCAGAAAACATAAAGTATCTCCCTTATTTAATATAGAGAAACGATTCTATAGAATTTATTATATAATATATTAAAATTGATCCAAATTTTTAGCATAAATGAGTTCTTTTGTTTTGTGCTTCTTGACTTTCTTTAAACTTCTCAATTTGTTTATGGATTTCATTGAATTTAAATGGAAATTTATCAAATTCTATAAAATATGATTGATCTTTAATAACTTTCTATATATCCCTATTTTGGTTTATATAGAAATTGGGCTATAGCTCAAAATAATTCAGCAGTTTGATTTTCACAATTTCTGTAAAAATAATCTATGGAAGTGAAATATATAGAAAATTGATAGAACATTGAACAAAAAGATTTTCATAAAAAATTCTACAACTTAGTTTTAGGACCTCTATTCTTTGATTTTATACCATACATAATATTTTCTCTGCCTCATTATAGTTTTCGTTGTATTCATAGTTTTCTCAATTCCATGTGTTACTTAAAACATAACAACCATATCGGGTCACAGCCTGAGGAACTATTTGACTTCATTTCTGCCTCCTTCACTGAACTTATTTTTACCATATGGATGGATGCTAAGGGCATAAGTGGGACTCGAACATCTTCTTGTTTGGGGGGACAACGCGCTATGCGTTGGTCCACCGAGGCCCCTAGTTTCATATGGTAATCTCGCAATCTCAATTCCATGCGTTTCTTCACGTATCCAGTTCTTATATCATTAAATTGCCATGACAGTTCAATTCCATGTGTTCCACATTTTCTTTTAGAAGCCATTAGGATTCCAATTTCCAAGACCCTTTACTTTCAGAAGCCCTTCAAGCTTCAAAACCTATGTGAGAGCATTCAAAGTGCGACTACTTGCTTGGCACTTACTACCTTTTTCGGTGGGTTTCGTTTGATTTCAGTGTGCTTTATCAATTGGATTGTTAACCTTGCCCATTGTTGTTGTTGTTTCACTTAACTTTTTTCATTTTTTGCCCTTTTCATATAGAACTTTTTGATAATAGGAGACGGCTCCCGAGTTTCAGGCATGTGCACGAGCCAGGGAAATCCTATCAATGCCCGACGTGAACTGAAAAACCAATTGCCACTTAAAGGAAGGAAAAAAACAACACCATTTAACCTAAAACCCCTGAAATGTCAGGCAATTAGCCAAGGACGACAATCAAATGCAAATAATATAAGTGTGTTTGTGTTTTGGTGGGGGAAGCGGAGGGCTTTAAAAGGTGTGAAACAGGAACGGGAGCGGGAAAGGAAATGGAAAGGGAGCTGTAAATAAAACTCAAAAGTGAGCAAAAGCCAAGGCGTCCACTTGACCATGGACCACCGTGGGTATTATATATATGTTTGTTTATACGATCCCACTGTCTATAATGTTTATTTGCCGGCCTTATTGTCGGCATTGACATCATTAATGATGCCTCAAGTGTCCTCCATTTAGGCTGAACGAGCATCAAGTGCCCAAATAGACCATTTGCCCAGATACAATACAATATATTGGGGATAGGAATTCGCTAAAAAGTAAAATAATAAAAGAGGACGAAACGCTTCAAGTGCCTGGCATCGACTTAATACCTAAAACAGAAATGCTAGAAAACGCGTTAACAGTCACGCCCCCTGCCGTTGAGGGGAGTTTAAGTACCGACCATTTCAATACCCTTTGGTAGTATGAAGATATATCTGAGGTATACTTATAAGGAGTTTCGTCTGGAAGCCGAATCCACCGAAGGCTATGCCGGGGGTGGTAAACCGATGACAATTGATGCGTTTGAGCCGAAAGCAAGCAAGAAAAACGGCCGCAATTTTCGGATAGTCATCACAAAGTAAATTTGCAACACGAAAACGCTATGTTAGTCGGTTCTTTAAAACTTACTTGAAAACACTTCGTTGTGAAGTCCTACCCCACCCGCAGTATAGCCCATACATTGCTCCTACTGATTACTATCTTTTCCGTCACACTTCACCTCTTACGACGAAACAAGGGATCGATACAGGGATCGCATCAAAAGATAAGCTGTTCTTCCGAGCTGGTTTCTGAAAATTGACAGAAATATGGCTAAAAGTAGTGGCTAGCGATGGGCAATACTTTGAAAAATACATTTTTAACCATTTGTTGCTCAATAAAGCCTGAAAGTTCGAAAAAATAACATTACAAGATAATTCCAGCTCCTAATAATATATAACTTAATAACTATGAAGTTAGATTCACAAAACCTAGGCCATTTATAAATCTGTAGTCTATAATACTCCAACTTGCTCTGCGCCAGTTGGGATAAAATTTCCAGATTAAATTAGCTTCACTTCTTCAGGTTCACCTGGAAACGAGTCCCAGTCAAGCCCCCCGACGCGCAATTTGCGTAGAAATTTGAATACCCTTTGTCAGAGTATGAAATGAAAAAGGAAATGCGAAACGATGCGCAACAAATTCAAATAGAAAGATAAAAAAAAATAAAAACAAAAACAAAAACAACAAAAATAAAAATGAAAAGCAAAACAACAACAAAAGTCAAATGTGCTTCTTGACTTGTCGCTGCTTTCAGATGGGGTCCCTGACAATGACAAGGATTGTGGCACTTCATTTTCATACAATGAATGAAATTAATGGGCAAAGCGCGTCGGTTGAGAGTGCCAGGGGGGACTCAGAGGGACAGCTAGAGGGATATATAGACCGAAAAAGAGAGAAAGGGGGACAGAGTGGGGCCAAATGCCAACGAAATCGGAGTCTGAGTCAAGTATTTGGGGCTAAAATCAAAGCCAAAGCCAAAGGAAATGAAATAATTATTCACAACCCAGCTGAAAATTTCAAATGAAATAAGAGTTGGCATTATGTAATACGAAATCTGCATGTTATATTATGTTTCATTATATAACTTTGCTAATGAGTTTCGTAAATTCCACGCGTTCTCAACAAATACATCCTAAAAAGCTTTGAAAAGTCCCAACCGAAGACTCAAAATGTTAAAAAGAGTCAAAAGCCTAGAAGAAGAGCTTTGAACCCGGGACCCCAAGTCGACCCGAAGGCAGGCGCCATAAGCCTAGGAAAGCATCACAAGTGCACTTGCCCTAAACTAAAGTTGGCGCCATGAAGTGCCCCTCGAGCTAATGAAATCCGTTTCAAACTCGCAACTCGTATTTTATCGGGCATCCCCGGAGGGCCCACTGCCCTCTGTCCTCTGTCCCCTACCCAGTCTCAATTCCTAGGGTTCCACTTATGTTTATGCATCGTATAAATGCATAACTATTTACTTACTTCTTTTATACAGAAATTTTCAATTTTCAACTCCAGCGTTTCATTTCCATTCATTCCATGGGCTGTTTTATTCATTTTCAAGAAATCTACAATATAAAATAAGGTATTCTTATTTCAAACTGCCTTTGGGAGCTCACAATTCCAATTATTCCACTGTCTGTTAAACTATTATTAAGAAAACTATTGCTAATGTATAATATGTAGCTACTCATTTTTTCTGAAATTTTTTATAGAAACTTGATTTTTTGTAATTTCTAACGGTACGATTCCAATTCCACTTGTTCCCCTGGCTGTTTACCTATTATCTATACAAACCAGTCCTTAAGTTCAAAATCTTTAAAACAGAAGTTGTTGACATACTCCATGTGAATTTGAGTATTTTGATCATTTCATGTCACCTATGCTACGCTATTTCAATTCGAAACGTTTCTCTGTGTCTTACAGAAAAAACGATTCAGTTCCAATATTTCAGATTAATTTTTTCAACGAAATCATAGGTTTCATGACCATTGAAAGGCCGCTCTGTGCGAGTGTTTCAATTCCAAACGTTCCGCTTATAGTGTACTTCTATCTTCTAGATACTTATGTATATATGGGACTTGTGATTGTTGTTAGTATATATTTGAAGTCGATGTTCCACTTCCAAGCGTTTCAACCCTTTTTTGAGGACTTAACTGCCATTTATATCATTTATTACATAACAGCTTGTGAATTATAAGCCGGCAGCTTAAAGCTCCGCCTCTAAAAATATGATTACAGCTCTGCGTCCTCCGCACACAGTCACTCAGTCAATCAATCATTCAATGTGTCAGTTGATCGGTCCCTTCCTCGCCATGCGCGATGTCGTTATGTCATCCCCAGTTGGCCAAAGAATTTCCGCTTACACAACAAACGGGACAAACAGCGCTGCAAGTGGCAAGTGGCAACTGACGGTGGCAACAGACGCTAGCAGTGTCAGTGGCAATGGCATTGGCGGTGGCGGCGGCGGTGGCGGTGGCGGTGGTAATGTCTGTGGCAGTTGCAATCGCACTCGGAACCGACTGTGCCACAGACTGTGGCAGTGGCAATGATGCTGCTGTTCTTGTTGGTCGCGTTGCCTGTCATTTTGATAACCGCGACGCAGCCTTTGTTATCGGAACACCCCCACACCCCTACATCCCCACACCCCTCAAGTCCTCTCCTGAAAAACCGAAAAAATAACAGACCAAAACATAAAACACAAATGACAACAACACACGAAGCGTAAACGACAACTGCCCCCATTTTGTTGTCACTTTAGAATGACACGCCCACCCGACCCCAGCCTCTGTGGCAAGGTCTCTGCTTACGTTTGGCGCCGCGACATAACCTCACTTTTTGGCAGCCAAGTCGAAACCGAAGACGAAGCCAACTCAATTAACATGCGCAGTTAGCGCGGCTTTGTCAACTGTCACCGAAAATGTCGGGAAAAAACTAAGCAATCCGTCAAGTGTACGACGGGAACTCCAGTAAACCCGTAGAGGGTGTCCATCAAGCGTGAACGTCACTTGTGACAGCCAAATTTTTGGTATATTTTTTGGACAGATATTTGCAAACTCTGAACCCTCCCAGAGCACAGGCTAAAGAAGCTAATGGATAGCAAAAACTATTAAAACTAGTTGAAAATGAAAAGGCTAACTTCAAAAAGTGGAGTTTTCAGTTGTTTTCCAATTAATTGTTTAGTATATTGAGACTGTGTATTCATATTTTCAAATCGAGCTCTACTCTTCTGTAAGTTATAACTGCAATAGATAACTTCAGTCTTAGATAGATAAATAGATTTGACAGCAGCTTTCACTAATCTTCTCAATGAAATCGAATCCTAACTATTCAGCCGACTTTTCGCATTTTGTCACAACTTTTCTAATAAATGTACTCAAACACAAACCTCTCATACTCAGCGCAACTTTGACGCAAACATCGATATTTTTTCATGTCATCGAAAGTACCGTTGTTTCTTCAACTCTCAATCGACACTTTTGACAATTCCTGAACATTTTTTGCCAAAAGTTATCTCAACTCTCGACGTTTATTCGGCTTTTTTGTGAGTGCGAAACTCACTTATCACATTCGCTCACATTTGATTCCGATGCCAGCCCGACTCAAAGAACTGTCACTGGGCCTGTCACAAGGCTGTTACAAAACTGTCACAAAACCGTCGACCGAACCGACAGAGGCAAAAG
This sequence comes from Phorticella flavipennis, assembly GCA_037040045.1. Classification (NCBI taxonomy): domain Eukaryota; kingdom Metazoa; phylum Arthropoda; class Insecta; order Diptera; family Drosophilidae; genus Phorticella; species Phorticella flavipennis. Next base: position 16,887 of record JBANCY010000661.1, on the reverse strand, counting down.
ATTGTTTCATTTTGTGCATCAACGATTCGAAACCTAATCAAGGAGTCCACTGGGAGGAGAAGCGCAGAGCAGAGGGCGGCCCAGGCGTCCAATTTTGAGTAGTTGGGTAGAACTGCAGGACCCATAGAAAAATATACTAAATGGGATGTCTTCTTAAGATCTTGAGATCTTTTACAAGCTCAGTTCCTCGAGAACAGAATGCAGAACACATTTTTTTAACATTTTTTGACTGATGAACAAAATATGATTAGATTGAAAAAAACTTTAAAAACTACACAACTTCCTCCTTAAAATTTTCTGAATTTCATTTGTAATATTTTGTTTGAAATATGCATATTATGTTGGTGCTTTTCAAGCTTTTGGACTTATATAACTTTTGGACAATGCCATACCAAACTTCAAAAGGATCGGGCCAGTGTATCATATAGTTTCCACACAACTAAAATTTAGTTTTGCCCATATTTCTTATATCTTTCAAACTATTGGATTAAAATTTGACACACACTTAAGTTTGTTCATTATCCATTACTATACCAAATTTAATAAATATCGGTTCACTATCATCACATCATACAGCTGCCATAAAACCAAAAGTCAGTTTTGCTCATATTTACCATGTTTTTCAAGCTATTGAAATTAAATTTAAGATACATATAAGTTTTATAATTACCTCTAACTCTACCAAATTTCATAAAGAATGGCTTACTATATCATATAGCTGCCTATAGCTAAAAGTCGTTTTTCCTCATAATTACCATGTTTTTTAAGCTGTTAAGCTAGAATATGACATACCTTTAAGATTTTTTACTATCCATAACAAATTTCAGGTATCAGGATCGGACCATTGTATCATAGAGTTGGCATACAACTAAAAATCACACTTTCTGCACATTTTCTTCATTTTCGAAAGAATTGACTCCTTTGCTATTCTTCCTTTTACTAATTTCTGTACACTTGCCAAACGAAGCCAAAGTTGAGTGCAGCAGGCTGCCACATGTGGCATGAAGGACCGTGTCTAATGCCTATGTTAAGCCCTTTTCTGTGCCACACTTCAGGCCCCAAAGTAACAATTTCGAGTGGCCGATGATGAAATAAACCAAGAACTAAGAGCCAAGTGGCGTCTCCAGGGCAACCAAGGCCACTTCAGCCCGACAAGTGGCCATTTTGCTCATTTACTTAAATAGTTGTCACGGTTTACTCGATTTGCTCCGACACACAAATCGCTCGACAAAAATAGATAAAAATGTATCTTTATTTTCGGCAAAAGAACTGCACTTGACATGTCAAATTAAGTCGAGACGAGCCAAGGCGGTGGCTTGTTGGTGTTGTTCTTATAATTGTTGTTGTTGTTGTTGTTGTTGTTGTTGTTGTTTAGGGTTATGCCATTAGCAGGAACAGGAAGTTCCCCTCCTTCCTCGTCCGCCCGCCTGTCAGCCGGCTCACGTGTTGACAACTGTTGTCAACCGCCTTGCCACATGCCACATGCCACATGCCGCATTGGCGCTTAGTACATGTTTCGGGTTATTATGCGGGGCTTAACGTTGCCGCAAATAATGTGAAAGCCGATTAAAATTATCTATAGATCGGCCGTGTGATTGATTTGCAGTTAAGCGTAACCTGAGCACCGTAACCCATGCGGCGTATACGTAATGCTCACCCACTGTGTGTGGCACACACGCACCTCGCACCTCGCACCACGCTCCACGCACCACGCATCATTCAAATTGCGGTGCCACACGCTGTGAGGCAGTTGAGTACAACAACAACAACAACAACAAAATAATACCATACTACAACAACAACAACAACAATCACAAGAACCTATTATATTTTCAGCTTCAATCAATGAAGAAAAACCTGTGCAAATTCCATTCTTAGTAAAGAGGCTATAAGGAGATTCATTGTCCTTAGTTTCCCTTTCCTTAACAATTCCAATTTGAAGAATTTTATATGGATATATAACAACCCTATAGAGTTACAGTCTAAAGAAAAAGTTCAAATCCTACGCCAGAACCTAGGAGGATCATGATAAGTATATGTGTGGGACTCAAACCTACGACTTTGTTTGCAGGGATAATGCGCTATCCACTGGTTCACCGAGGCCCGTTTTAAGCTTTTTCAGAACAATTTTAGATATTTTTTAAACACCTCTAAGAGATTTTGGTTTCTACGGTTTCGATCACTGCAGATATGTTCGACAACCTATTCTTCTACCGTTTGCAGATGAAGATTTCAGTGTAAGATTCAGTTGCGAACCTACCAAGTGCTGTTGGGAATTTGTCGCATGGCCCAGACCTGGAGCATCGGTGGACAAATGGATATCCCAACAGTTCGTGAGTTCCATGTTCGCCATTTATAATGTATCCAAGGTGAACCACAACGGATATGACCAATATTGTTCTATACACTCTGGAGTTCTTAAACATGTTCCGCCCCAAAAAAAGTTCATACAAAAGACAAAATGTTTCTATAGCATTGCTTTATTCAACACATCTATTCAGGTCCAATAATTCATAAAATACATGATGAAAACGATATTTTTACATCGTTTTTTATATCATCAAAACAAACGCAAAACAATACTTATGTCATCTGGTTTCTTTGATTCTTCACTCATGTTTCACACGCACTAGAAATAGATAAGTTTTTATATTATCTATATACCGGTTGGATCTATTGGAACTTACAGCTTTAATTGTTCCGTGGGTAGCCCAATCAGCATTTAGTCCAGCAATAAGCTTGGGTCTACTTGTTGATTGGTCTATGGTTATGTAACTATCTATTGGGTGGGTGTGATCGTAACTTGTCCCTATACCGATGCCATTCTATATCCAAAGTGTAGTCCCTCACGTCTTCAATATGCTCGAAAACTGTGATAAGACATTAGGGACTTAAGACTAGGAGACTAGAAGTTCTTACTTACCTAAGAGTATTACCGATACTGTACTCGTAACTGTGAACAAAATACCAAAATCTGATATCAAAAGTATATATCTATGTATATGTGTATATAACAACTAAAATAAATTGTGTATTTCTGTATTTCTGTTTTTTTTTTTTTTTTTTTTTTTTTTGAGTTTTTGTTATATTTTCAAGTAACTCCAAAATTGTTGTGTGTCGAAATGAGAGCTCCTGCTGCTCGGGGGGAAAATGAAAAGAAAAGTGGTGAAAGCTGAGGCTATGGATACTTGATTTGGGTATGGGTTTCAATAGGTTTTCCATGGCTACCTTTACGATGATTTTATAAATGGGAAACATTTGAAGATATTTACGCTTCTTAAACTGACTGAATATGGGCTTCAAGCAAATATGTAGAAAGACCTGGAAGAACAATCAACGGAATAGAAATGATATGAAGAAAGAAAGCCGACACAAAGTGACTCTCTATGGAGAGAGAAAGTCAGGAGAAACGGAAGATGTGAAAACTGCAGATGGAATTGTATACAAAAGAAATCGGAGGCGTACTATAAAATAAAAGAGAATTTTAGAAGAAAAACCGTAGCTATATGTTACAGTGGTCGCTTTTCTCCGCTTTCCTGACGATTGTGGAAATTATTTTAAGAAGTGTACAAAGTATATATAATTTTACGACGTAAAGAAAATGAAAAGAAAAGAAAGTAAATGTGGAGGAAAAGTCCAGGCAAAGAAAATGGGAAAAGAGAGTAGAAGTTAAGAGCATAGGATATGGCAAAATGCCACCATTTTGATTGAAGTTGCATTGAATAAATTTTTTCGAGGCAAAGCCCCAAATCGATTTGACGCGGTCGTGTCAAAAGCCCCACTGCAGGCATCATGTCCAGCCGCTGGTTAGGGTATTTGAGTTGAGTTCATTCGAGGCGTTCGTACCCAAGCTTCCAATGCGTTGTGGCAAATGTAATCCCCAAACTGTGCATAAAAGTTTATTTAGCATTATGTGTCTGCCAAACACGGAGAGAGTGTCCAAGGGGGCATTACGGAAAAGGGCAGGCCTAGGGACTCGTCCCCACTTTGGAGATTCAATTTGCGGTTTCCTGTTTTTGTGGCCTCGCCGCAAAACGCAATACGAATTGGCGGCTATGCAAATTGTGTCGGGGGACCAGCAAAGCCAGGAACAGGCAAACATTACTCAACAGGCTCAGAACCAGGACCAGAACCAGAACCAGAACCAGGACATCGATAACAGGAGGCGCTTGGGGCACCCTGCCGCCGCGGCGGGCGCTAAGTGTTGTGGTCAACGCGAGCGTTAAAGACGCCAACACGTGTCGCACATCACATTTTGTCTGACATATGATTGATAGGCGACACTTAAGCTTATGCCAAGGGAGAGGGGGACCAGTGTCAGCCAAACCCACCACCACTCCCCACCCAAGCCCCTCTATATAGACGGACTGAGCTCCAAAAGCGACACACAGAGAATGAAAAGGGAATTCGCCGCCAGAGTGCGACGTAAAAGTGTCAACGTTGATGGACAACCAGACAAATGGCAACCGAACCGAATACCATGCCAAGGATTTCGATTGGTTCATATCGAGCTTAGGCCATTAACCAAATAACCCGGACGAGGAGATGGGAGAGATGGGAGAGATAAGAGAGATGAGAGAGATGGGCCCCGTTGGCAAATTGCCACCAGCTACAGTTATTAAGAGCTGATCACAGCCAATAATGGCAGCAATTGGGCAAGCCAACAAATTGGCCAGATAAACTCCTTTATTTGGCCAACATCTCTTTTGGAAGCGAAGCCAGTTGGTTCCTAAGTGGGCATCTATTGTAACTTTTACTACTCTGATTGAATTATTAAGCTTTTAGCAGACATGTTCCTTCTGCGTGGGTTCCTAGTGGGTTATTAGAGGGTTCCTAGTGCATTCCCAGTGTGTTCCTAGTGGGTTCCTTGTGGTTTCCTAGTGGGTTCCTAGTGGGTTCCCAGTGGGTTCCTTGTGGGTTCCTTGTGAATTCCTAGTGAGTTCCTTGATGATTCCTTGTGCGTTTCCAGTGTGGTCCCAGTGGGTTCCTAGTGGGTTCCTAGAGGGTTCTTAGTGGGATCCTTGTGGGTTCCTAATGGGTTCCTACAGGCTTCCTAGTGGGCTCCTAGTCGGTTCCTCGTGGGTTCATTGTGGATTCCTAGTGGGTTCCTTGTGTGCTCTTAGAGGGTTCCTAGTGCATTCCTAGTGTGTTCCTAGTGGGTTCCTAGTGGGTTTCTAGTGTGTTCCTAGTGGGTTCCTAGTGGGTTCCTAGTGGGTTCCTTGTGGTTTCCTAGTGGGTTCCTAGTGGGTTCCTTGTGAATTCCTAGTGAGTTTTTAGATGATTCCTTGTGCGTTTCCAGTGTGTTCGAAGTGGGTTCCTTGTGGTTTCCTAGTGGTTCCCTAGTGGGTTCCTAGTGGGTTCCTAGTGGGTTCCTAGTGGGCTCCTAGTGGGTTCCTTGTGGGCTCTTAGAGGGTTCCATGTGGGCTCTTAGAGGGTTCCTAGTGCATTCCTAGTATGTTCCTAGTGGGTTCCTAGTGGATTCCTAGTGGGTTCCTAGTGGGTTCCTAGTGGGTTCCTAGTGGGCTCCTAGTGGGCTCCTCGTGGGTTCCTAGTGAATTCCCAGTGTGTTCCTAGTGGGTTCCTTGTGGGTTCCTAATGGGTTCTTAGTGGGTACCTAGTGGATTCCTAGTGGGTTTCTAGCGCTTTCCTTGTATGCTGCTTGCTTTTCCGAGTATGTTCCTCCTAGGTTCCCATGAGGTATCTAATGGCGTTTCTCATGTGTTTTCTCATGGGTTTCTCATATGGCGTTTCTCATTTCCGCTGTGTGTAGCACATGTATCCCTTGAACTATGATATCAGGAATCTATTAACACCTTTTTTTCGCTGATTAACTATCGAGTAGCCGGCCTTTAACCCAACTTCTATTAGTTAAGTTCCTTCCTTCATTCACTTTCTCATTCATTTCCATTTAGTTTGAGTTTCAATAACATTTTATCCGAATCCTTAAAGCACTCTTTAAATTTGCCAACGCCAAGTGCTCTGTCTTCCCTCTCCCCCTCTGTCTCTACCTCTACCTCTGTCATCTGCGGCCCAATGTACATTTCCGGTCAGATTTGTTGTTCGGCTCGTGTAAATTGCCGCTGCGGCCCTGGTTATGGGGTGCCATAGATTCCATTTTTAAGACCAGTTAAGCCACTGCCACAAGGCAACGCATTCGTGACCATTTTAGGCAAATTGGATTTACGCATCAGTCGCTGCAACATATGCGTCTTACATTCCATTACTGGGCTTACGCTCGGGGCCCCGACACCCACCTCAGCACCCGCAGCCGCAGCACTACCCACGCCCTTTGTGCTTCAGTTGCCAACTGTGGTTTCGCCCCGGAGCTGCTCTACCTCAACCAACAAATGCACATTTTTAAGATACTCTCTGCAAATTAAACATAGTTTGTATGTTTTTCCCTAACTTCCTTGACATCGGTTGGCTTTAACATATTCCTTAAGTATAGTTCATTGGTAGGGTTTGTAAAGATGTTAAGATATAATTGTGCCTATTTATTATACCATACTGTCCAGCGTGGAAAGGCCAAGTATCATTTTAAGAGCATTGGAAAATGTTATATATTTAGGCTTATACTTCTTTTATAGTTATGATCGAATATTTGATATTGAAATTAAGGAAATAAAAAAACTTAAGTATATATTGTAAAATAAAAATTGATAAACCAAAGGCATATTATTCTTGTTTGCCAGGCCTACAAAAACTTGAGCCGTGCATTGCAAGAGAAACGACCGCAGCTTTCGGATTGAAATGACAAAGTAATTTTGCAGCACAACAACGCTCGACCATTTGTTAGTCAGGTCGTTAAAACTTACTTGGAAAGAGTTCTTTGGGAAGTCCTATCCCACCCGTCACATAGCCCATTCATTGCTTCCCCCTATTACCATCTTTTCCGATCAATGGAACATGGCTTGCCAGGCCAGCACTTTGCCTCATACGCGGAAACAAATATATGATGATATATGGATCGCATTAAAGACGAACTGTTCTTCCGAGCTTCGTACACCAGAAAGTTTCGAACCCCATTTTGTATATAATAAAGTTTTGTAATCACGGGATCTATAATTTCTCTCAGTGTAGCTGCAAGTATTTCAAATTTTGAGCAGAAACCCACCAAATACTTGACTTGTTTTTGTTTCATTTGCTTCATTCGGATGAAAGCTTAACGTAACCCTTAGCCCACACAGCCTTCACCCTGCCCACAGCATGTTGCGCCACTGTGAGGCACGGAAAGAGCAACAACTGGATAGGATGGGATTGAATGAGGATGGGTTGGGGTTGGGTTGGGGTTGGGTTCGTAATTTCATAGTCTACTTAGAGAGCATCGCACATTGCGAGTTATTCAAATTTGAATTAGTGTTGGCCCCGAGACTTTGGAGCCGGAGTGAGGTCTGTGGCGGGATTAGGATACGCACTTTTAGGCTACTTTATTGTTGTTGTTGTTGTTGTTGTTGTTGTTGTTGTGGTGCTTTTATGGCTGCCAATGTCTGCCAGTTGCTGGCTGCCTCTTGGGCAACAGCTGTGCGCAACAACAGACTCCGCATGTATTTTGAAACAAAGCAATGGCTACATGTAACATGTCTGCATGTCTGCATGTCTGCATGTCGACATGTCGACATGTTGCGGTAAACGCGCACTTTGGCCCCCTTAATTAGATCATAGTTTGGCGCTGCTGGCTGCCTCCTGCCTCTTTCCTGCTGCCTGTCATTTTATTGCCACAACACACACACACGCACACACACACACACACAGGCACAGGCACACACCTCGTGCCACATTATGGAACCGCCATTGTCTATCAAAGCCATTGTCTCGCACACCAATAGACATTTGCCAGTTTTTGGCTATGGGCACATTTATTGACTTGTGGCAACACTGCTTTGGCTTTCCTGTCAAAAAGTTTGCCACATGTGGCACAGCTGTGCCACAGCTTCCAACATCATCATCATCATCATCATCATCATAGTCCTTGTCGTCCTCCTTCTCCTGCTCGTCCTGCTGCGGTTCGTCAGAGATTTTGCGGTATTTGCATTTTAATTGAATTGCACTAAATTATTTTGTTTACATGCGTCATTTTGCTGCCAATTGCCTGGCAATCCAAGTGGCAAGCCCCCGCCACCCCTGCACCCCCGCACCCCACCAGATTGTTACTTGCAACTGAAGTTCTGGCCACAAAAGCCGCAACGAGCCAGTGACAGCAACTAAATGTGGCAGCTATTTCAGCTAACTTTTCGACTGTTTTCTGGGAATTTCAGCTGCGCGCTCCATGCTAAAGGCAACGCCGGGGCGGTAGGACCTCTAGAGTCAAGGGGATTCAGAAGGGTAACACCCTTAATCTTAAGTTTCAGATAGCAGTAACTGCTATAGCCATTCGTTGAGATCTAAGTGAATATGTTTATACTATGATTCACTTTTAAAATGGGTCTGAAGTTTCTATTTTAGAAGAAGAAAGCATGTCAGACCCTATATATTCTCTTTCAACATTAATAACCGTTTCGACTTAGCCCTATCCGCCTGTTAGCACGTCCAATCGACTCTATGAACACATTTATTTTGGAGATTATAAAAGCTAAAAAAGCTACACATATCAAGCTCTGCCTTTTTTCTTTGCATAGGGTATGCCATGTACTATATATATGTAGCACAACTGAAATGAGAGGGTATCTCCTAGTCGAACCTTCTCGATTGAAGCTTTCGTGCTTGTTTACGACAAACCAAAATTCTTTTCAAAGTGCCTCAAAGAACATCTAGTAAATTGATATGTTTGTCAAGCGTGTGAAGAGCGTTAGTGTAAAATTACGGTTAATTTTCGAATTTCCAAACATTCCTTTCATGCTCAGTGAAGCGCTTCAGATCAACTTCAAATTTTAATTTGTTTTATTTCAAGTTGTGTTATTATATTATGCACACGCTTTATACCCTGTAGATCACAAATAAAAAACTGCGAAGGGGTATTATGGACTAACGAAATCGAGGGAATGACACTGAAACCTGTTAAATTGCAAAAGATTGAATGGATGGAATGGATAAAACTAATATAGACCGCTCTCCCAAAGGTTCTACCTCCTACGCTTTTATTTCGATTGTCTTGAAACTTTCGGAATATATTCTAGACATTTAATAGTATTAGTAAAGAATAGTAATAGTAAAAAAAATGTCTTCTGAACTATCTTTTCTATAGCCAACATTGCACAGCAGCGCTTCTGGCTGAGATAAGATCGGTTGCGCTCTATGAATGAACATTTCAGGCTTCCATAGAGGCAACGGAATTTCTATAACTTGATCCCAGAAAGTTGGAATGGATGATATGATAGACCTTTAGATCTAAATTGTAAATAGTCTGTGCTATAGGAAAACTGTTGCAAATTATGAAATGAAAGCCCATCAGTATTATTCTCAAGACTGGAAGTATCGCTTCCATCTATAACTTCAATATATTCATTTTTACAAAAGTACAAAGAAATCAGTTACCAATGACTGCCACTTAACAATGGAGCCTTCTCAATGCGGCGGATTTGCTCCCGACTCAAGCGAGATTCACCGATCTCCGATGCGGGTGCCAGGCAGAAGGGGCACTGGCGAAAGTCCATCAAGAATACATCATTCGGATGCACTCGGCACAGTTCCGCGAGACGCCCGGGAAAATATTGATAGCAATGATAGCATTCGTATACCTTCTGGGGACGACCACAGATGCACTGGGGCACCACATACCTATAGTCCGGTGGCACTTCATAGGTCAGCTCCCTGATATTATTATTATAAATATTCTTATAACCGTAACCAGTAGTACCAAAACGGTTATAACTACGTCTGAAATTGCGAACTGCACGAGTCCTGCTTGGCATGACTTAGTGCATAGGAGATTGGTTGAATTTCAACGGAATTCCAATGGGGTATTACGTTTTACTTACTTCTCAGGTGTTTCCCTTTTTTATTGAGCACAGATTATTATGGGAAATGATTGTAAAGTGACTACACAACCATACGAATCGGCAATGAAAACCAAATCTCGGGTAAATCTGATATAATTTGTTAGTGATTTTTTTTGTCAGTTGGGAAGGTCATCCTATGAGAGGGACTATAATTGAATTTGAATAAGATCGCCTTACCAGTTTCGAAGAAATGGAGACCAATGACTTTGGAAACGATATTTCAAGAAAAACACTGTCAAAGATTGATGTATGGCTAAAAACAATATGTTTTTTTGACGGGCCGCTCTCCCTACGCTTTTATGTCGATTGTCTTGAAACTTTCAGAAAATATCCAAATAAAATTCAAATATACATTTCAAAACCCATTTCACTTTGAGCAGCTCACTTATCCATAATACCGATAAATAATAGATAGATAGCTATAAGATAGAAAAACAATCAAACAACCAGCTTGGCTTTGGATTAATCCAAACAATAGCTTCACTTGCCACACACTGCAGCATTGCAATTCAGTTTCAGTTTCACATATCGATTGCACTTTACAAATCGGCTATCCCAGCCACGCCCACACACTCCTACCGCCCGCAAACTAGTCGCACTCAACTGTCTGTGGTTTGGCATGAAATTGTCAAGGGGACAACAACAACAATCACAGCTGCAATCATTGTTAAGGATCGTTAAGACCCATGCAACATTTGTGGGTTACATTTCATCGGCTTGAGCACAATTTACCGTTTGTACTGAATGGGCCTTAGCTAAATTGGCATTACCATTGTCAGGATTTGAAATATTTGACTTGATTTGTCAACTTTCTGACAGAGACCCAGGGCTGTCCCTCTCTCAACAGTTGTGCGGGCTTCAAATGACCTGAGAGCAATGACAGGCATTTCTCTGTGTCCTCCAAGGTCCTCCATGGTCCTCCATGGTCATTTTAAGTGTGAAATTTGAAATGTGTGTGAAAATGTCTATAATATAATCGAAGTGGTATAAAAAGAGGTACTAAATACTGATTAAAGTGAGAAAATTTAATAAAGTTATAATAATAATTTTCTTTAACTGTCCTCCTTTGTCACTTCACTTGTTCCATGTGAAAATTGGCAACATTGTAGAATGTAAAGTACCTAAAGGTGCAGGAACTTAGGTTATGGTCATTTAACACTGATCTTCTCAGTTCCCCATACTTATTCGAAGCATTAATTAAGGCTTGCGTCCTTTCTGTTCACTTCAAATTCTAAAAAACTATAGAGTTTGAAAGATTCTAAACATACTTACTTCCTAAACTTATAAAACCCTTCAATCGCTTGTTCTCAATTAAAATTTTACTCCTTCTAAACTTTAGCTAAAATTTAAAACATTATTTTCTTTTATCTAAATTTTTCCAGATGAATTCTGTGAGGAATATCCGCATAATTTGATGCCCACACCGGGTTATTGGATCGAATGTTCGCGTCAAAAAATAACGCTGCCCACACCGCATACCATCTGGGATGAGAGCGATTCGGAGCACGAGGATATACGTGCTGGTAGTGCCAGTGATGCGTACCTAGAGCGCGAATGCAGTGATCTCTATGAGGATGATGAGGACTCGGAGGCAACACCGAGTCCGCGCAAGAAAACAACCATCGAAGAGCAATGGGATCAACAGGGTGCTTTCGAACTCATCTCCGTGGAGCAGGAGACATACGAAAAGTATTTCTATGGTACCGAACATTGGAACTATTTTACCAGCGATGAGGATCTGGGACCAGTTATATTGTCCATCAAACAGGAAACACTCAATGGGCGGGATCAATTTCGAATTTTGGTACGCGCTGGTTCCTACACAGTCCATGGACTGATACCGGCCTCCTGTGTGTTTGCGGACAGGTGAAAATTAGTGAAACAATTTTCGAAGACTTTATAGAATATAACATTATGATTTTACAGATATAATCGCGAGGAGGTCGTTAGATCTTTAGGCAAAGAAGTTAATTTAAATCCACCTTTAACGTTAGGACAATTGCCTGATACACCTGAAGAGCTATTGAAATTAGATCAGGTAATTTTTTGTACTATATATACATATACATTGCAAAAATTGATTGTATATATAATTTTCATGTTGTTTTTAGGTTTTTATAAAATCCGAATTAAAAGTTGGCGTCATTTTCGTCAAGGAGGAACAATATACTGAAGAGCAAATTTTGGACAATAATGAAAATTCACCGCTCTTTGATGAGTTCCTTACGCTGCTCGGCGATCGTGTCAGATTGCGGGGCTTTGACAAGTACAAAGGTGGCCTTGACACGGTGCATGATCTAACAGGTGAGTAAGAGTGATAGTTATGGGGTTTGACTATGTGTATAACCCTCTTGCTCTTGATTTATCGCTTTGTGTCTCTTAGGTCTCTTTTCCGTCTATACTCACTGGCGCAACATTGAGATCATGTTCCATGTCTCCACTCTCCTGCCCTATGAAAAACACGATCCACAAAAATTACAGCGGAAACGTCACATTGGCAATGATATCGTCTGCGTCGTTTTCCTGGAAGCCGATAATACACGCTTCAGTCCCGCCTGCATCAAGAGCCATTTTCTTCATACTTTTATATTGGTAAGTCATCGGAATTCATCCGAAAACCCAAGTGCTATCTCTTATGCACTTCCGTAATGGTCAAATTTTTCCAAAAAAAATGTAGATTCCAGGATTTTATCACCTCCTTTAGCATCCCCTTGAGATCTACTTGAATCACAGCCTTGGGTACCTCCTTGAATGCCCCCTTGATCACCTCTGGTGACACTTCCTTCACTTCCTTCCTTGAGAACCCGCTAACTCGTTTGAAGAATACTCTAACAATTATTCAATTTTCTCCATGAGCAACCCCTTGACCACTGTTCTTGAGCACCCTCTGATGACACCCTCTTCACCACTCCTTCAGAAGCCACTTGAGCAGCCCCACACTCGCTTGAACACTCTGCTGACACTTCTAAAGCATTCTATAGGTAACCTTCAAGAAGATTCTCCTGAACAGCACACAAATTCTCATATTCTCCTCACCCTGTTTCCTTCGTGAAGCTTCTCCTTAAAAAGTACAGCTGATATTTCGACATAAAAAATCCAGGAAATGGTCAAGTTAGAAGACTTTCTAAATAACTTGTTCAAATGTAGTATCCGGTCATAAAGTTGTGAGAATATATCCCATTTTAGCAATCCATTTCGCATTGTCCTGGAATCACCTTAAATGAATGAACAAATTAAAGTCAACCTCAAAAGTTCAATATTCCATAAATCATACAATCAACCCATATTGGAGTATTACGTGCCACATTAATCATAATTCATAATTATAATCTATTGCAGGTGCGTGTCTCGGCCCGTATTAAGCACAAGCCCACACGCTACGAGGTCTCCGTGGTCACACGCGATGAGGTTGGCGCCTACAAGCCCTACCTCTGGGAGCAGTCGGTCTTCGAGAAAGGACCCATGTTTCGGTAAGTCATCAACTACAACTACACATCGCTCATCTATAATTCCATTCTACCCAAAAATAAACCTCAAAACATAAACAATTTAGGGAGTGGCTCCTCACGAAGATTGTGAATGGCGAACGTGCATCGTATTCGGCTCCGAAATTCGCCCGTATGCAGGAGAGGACACGTTCGCAGATGTTGGAGGATCTTGTTATGAATTTGTCGAATCATGCGGAAACTGGCCAAATACCGAAACCATATAGACGCGGCTCATGGCGACCCATTGGTGAGGATGAATATTTCAGAATGTTGCATGCCAGAGTCTTAGACAACAATATTATACAACAACAACAACTACAACAACAACAACAAGAACAACAACATGAACACTACAACACCTGCTTGTATTGCCATCCAAATGTTAGCCAAGAGCAGCTGGCATTGGGTCTGCTTATGGCACTCGGCACAACACACACCACACAACACAACACAAGACATAACAATTACAACAACAACAACAACAACAATAACAACAACAACAACAGCAATGCTGAGCTACAACAACAAGAACAACCAACTGCGTCAACAACAACAACAACGTTGTTTGGCTACAAATTGTGCTGTGCCTCTGTGATGCACCTCTGTCTAAAGCATAGTATGTCTACACACCCCAAACACACCGGGGAAACCTTGAACAGCTCCCCGAATACCCCTAACACCCCGAACACCCCTTGCACCCTCTGAACACCTCTTGACCACGATCCGATTACATGTCGAACACTTCCCCCCAAACACTTTGCACTTCCACTTTAAATGTCAACTGAATGTGGTTTTCCTCAGCACTGAAGATTTTCCAAAGCAAGAGTAAAACGACTATTGAATACCCTCTCAAGCACCACCCTTGCTTACCGATTAAACACTACCAGAACACATTCTCCCCATATGTCCCTAGCGGCTTCAAAATACCATTAAACTAGACACTAACAAAAACATAATTCGATGACACCCCCTGCTAACTTGAGGCCATTTTCAAAGAACTTCCTTAAAGAGACTATTGAGGTCCTGCATACTTGTATCAGAAAACACCCTTCTAAAGAGCTGGTGAGCTCGTACCAGCTCTTACGCTCATCCCAAACTCTTTCCCGATAACTCTTCCAAAAACATCAACGCACACCTTTCGAAAAACGCCTCTTTACTTCTGAGCAGCTTTAAAAGATTTGGAGAACTTCATGAAAACTATAACATATTCTATTAGCAAGCCTTGTACCACCTAAACATCCTTACGACCATCCGACTCCCACTTGAGTATCCTTAAAGCATATTCATACAACTGCGAACAATTTCGAAAACACTCAATTGAATATTCCCTCAATATACAAAGGACACCCCTACTGAACACCCTCCGAAACATCGCCATGAAAAGCTATAGAACCCGTCCAAATACCATTGCAAATCTTTTCTTCATCATTCCACGGACATCCTCGAAAAGATGCTAAAGAACACTTTGAAAACCTCCAAGAACACCCCCTTGCGCATTTCTATAAGCGTTGGGTACGTTGGGTACCCTCCTTGAGAGTTCCCTTGAGTACGCCCTAGATCACCTCACTTGAGCACCGCTGAGAACAACCTTTAGAACCTCTTCAAGACCCCTTGACACTTTTGAAGACTCCACTGTAACTTCTAAAACATTCACTAGGAATCCAGACGATTCTCCTGAACAACATAGAAATTATCTTACCTTCCTGCTTCTGAATTTGAGCACCGTTTGGTACCCCCTGAGCACCCCTCTCACACTTTTGAAGACCTGTAACATGATTGTCTAGACAACTTTTTCCCTGAACAGCACTCAAATCTCTTGTTCTTCCGACTCTATCTCTACTTCTATAAGCTCAAGACGGTATTCAGAGGGGTTATGTACTTCCTCGAGAACCCTGTGAGCGACTAACCACACACATTAACCTTCCTTGCAAAATAAACTCTCCTACTTAAAACTTGAGGTCCCCAAAGCATATATAATAAGAACTGAAAACTGAACACTCCGAAACAATACTAACAACACTACTCGTACACTTCTTGTATATACATAATATCCAAGAACCTACTGAATCTGCACACTTCTGTCTCTTCTGCTCTCTCTTCCTGCACTGACCACAGAAAGTTATTTACATTTTTTTTCCTTTGCCTTTTCGGACTTTCAGACTGGGTCTATTCCAGGCTTTCAACCGTTTCGTTTGGCCTTACTTCGAGCCTGCATGATTAATTTTATGATGATTTTTTTAAACTTTGTCTAGCTTTGCGTATTTTGAGATAATGAAAACTGATTTAAGGGACGTTTTGGGAAATTGAGGGAAACACACCGTTTGTATAGTTATCTTCTAAGTGTGTGTTGGTGTCTGGCATGTTGACTTAAAATTTAAGAACTCATTTTTGTCACCCCCTTTGTGTATATGTGTCAAAGTTTTGCAGGGTATCTGTGCGTCGTCATGCTGTAACAACTTTCATAATTTTGTCTTAATTGTTGTTTGTTGTTGTTCTAGTTCATGTTGTTGTTGTTGTTGTTGTTTGTACTAATTGCTGTTGTTGCAACACTTCCGGAAAGCATTTCAAAGACACACACATACACACACACGCACACAAGCTCAAGCAATGCTTCCACTTCCGTTTCCGCTATTAACACTTCCGCTTTGTGTTTGCACTCAGCAGCAGCAGCAGCGGCAGCAGCTTGCAACACGCCCCCTGCCCCTGCCGCCACGCACCAGCATGTTGCTGCCACACATTGACATGCTGTGACAAATCCCACAGTACAATCTGTTACGCTCCCCGCCGCCCGCCGTCCGCCACACGACAATCTTGCCACACTTGCCACACATGCCCCAACCTTGCATTGCCTCGCCTCTTGGCGCCTATCTTAAGTTGTCCGGCAAGAAATATTGGTACATTTTATCTGATGTGGTCAATCTTTTGCGTCCCACAGCACACACTCAACCACCCCTCCCTCCCCCTATCTACACCCCTCTCCCGTGTCATGCTCCTGCTTTTGTTGTTGTGATTTGTTTAGATTTCTTCTTATTTATTTGTTGCATTAAACAAAACAAATCTAATTTGATTTATTCATGCACAACACACACACACACACTCACACACCCTTACCAAGCCCCACACTCCCCCCACACCCCCCTAAACACACACAGTCCAGCCCCATTCCAGGGGCTGTCGTAGGTGTTCGGCAATCGACAGGTCCCATCAGCTACAATTCCCACTTGTTCTCATGTTTCTATATGTGTTCATGTTCATGTTCATGTTCCGTTCATGTGAATACATCAGAACTAGTTATGCATATTAAATTCATGCAAATTATAGATTGATAGCTTTCTCAGCAGAAACCCCAAAGTCCCCAATCCAACCGCATGCCACAGGGAAGCTCTGACATTATGTGTGCATGTCTGTGTGTGTGTGTGTGTGTGTGTGTGTGTGTGTGTGTGTGTGTGTGTGTGTTTTCTCTT
>JBANCY010000660.1:3746-19224 GCA_037040045.1 Phorticella flavipennis | reverse complement strand
ATTTTAAATGGACTTGCGTACAACATTTTTTTGTTCTACCTCTCTCAAGACCTCAAGACCTCAAGACCTCAAAGACTGGTGCATTGTTTTTGTTGTGCCCATTGCTCCGGCTGTGGCTGTGGCTGTAGCCGTTGCTGTTGTCGCGCGTTTGTGTGGACAGTTCGACAAGCTGTTTGCAACACGATGCGGGCCTAGCAAAAATCATAAAAAAACATTAAGAAGAAAATGTTATGGGTATATGCCGAAATTTTAATACACTTCCCCAAAGCACTTTTGAGCTTAGATGTGCAAGAAAGGCAGACTCCCGAGCGTAAAAACCATGTAAGAGAAAAGCGCCAGCTGACCCTCCTTGCTTCTTACACCGAGTGTCCTTGGTTGTCCTATACTCTATGGAAGTCCTCCTAACTTCACCGTAGTTTGCATATGCTTTACCTTCCATATGAATCTTTATCAGTTTCTATCACTATCGTCTTTAAGATATTTCTCCTAGCTTCCAACTTACTTAAGTTATTTGGGGAATTGTGCTCTATCTCAGTGTTTCGGGAATGAATATATTTATAATATATTGTTATGAAACCTTTTTTTTACTTTATAATAGTTGCATTTTATCAATATATACTGTAAACCAGCCTTGTTACTTAGGATTTATTAAAATTCGAAATTATTAAAATTTTTTATCGCGCAACTAAGTTCCCGCTGTTTGACGGGCGAGGCATGCCTATTCAGCCAATATTTTCTTCTTAAATCCTCGGTGGATCAGTGGATAGCACACTGTCCCACAAAGAAAGATGTGTGGGTTAGAGTCTCACTCGTGTATCTCCTAGAAAAACTAGGTTGCGGCGTAGGATTTGAAATCCACCAACCCAAAAAATAAAAGTTCAGTGAAGGGAGCAGTAATAAAAGGCAAATAGTGCTTCAGGCTGTGACCCGATAGGGTTGAAATGGCCATATAATAATAATAATAACAATAATAGAATAGAAAAATAGAATTGCGTTGGCAAGACCAAGTGATGGAAGCCCTGTTTAAGTTTGGTGTTGCCAACTGGCGGAGAAGCGCCCAAAATAGGGATGTTTGGCGGAAGATACTTCAGACTGTGACCCAATAGGATTGAAATGGCCATATAATAATATCAATAATATAATGGAAGAAGCCCTTTTTATACCCTGATCCCATCTGATTATTATTTGAGTTTTTCTATATTTCATTCAAATTTTCAGTTATCATTGATGTAAAATTACAATATAATGTTTCTTCGCGTCAAATAGTTATGTTTTACTCAAATTTTGATCACTTTAACTCTACCTACAGACTTCATTTCAGCTTCCTTCAAAGGCCTACAAAATTCCTCAAGCTTTAGCAATACCCTGCCACAGGGTCCAAGCTAAAAACGCGCATACCCAGCTCACACAACTCACAGCTCGGAGCTCAGAGCTCCAGAGCTGGCATCATATGCACATATATTGTGGCCATATGTGTTCGCATGTCTGGCGTAAAATGCGACTCTGCGTCTGGCATTGGCAGCGAACAAAACGTTTTTAGTGTCTTACAAATGAAATGTGACAGTTTCGAGTTAAAAATAACAAAAACAGAAAATCAAGAAAAATTAACATAATTTAATCAACACTAATTCGCGCTTTCAGTTTTTCTGTCACTCTCCGGATTGACAGTTCTCATGTCTAAGATGTGGGCGCTTGAATCGGCATCAAATTCGACTGGCTGCATCTTTGGAGAGCCTGCAGAGAGCCATTTCCGCTTGGCTAATTGCCAGAATCACTTTCATCTGTATCTCTGTGTCTGTGTCTCTGGGTCTTTCATTAATATTCCATGTGCATACCGAGGAGGCTCGGAAACAGGATGCTGCCTATCAATAACAATCAAGCAAGTGCTGTGCCTGTATCTGTGTCTGCATTTTGTGAATGAAAAGGTTTGGAGGAGTCTTTTGGAGTCTCGAAACGAAACCTTTGACAATTTTATAACAAGTTCATTAAGGAATTTAGTTTATGTGCTTGAGTTGATTTTAATCGACATTTCCCCGTAAATGAGGAAAAGTGTGAATGAAGGCAATTACAAGCAAGTGGAAAATGATTTCAATGGAAGTTGGAGGTTTTTGGGAATGTGAACAGTGCTGTGGTTTTTGGGCATGAAAGGGGGGTTTAGATGTTTGGCTGAAAAATATGTTCAAATTTTTGGAAAAGGTGAAGAAGTTCGTTAATTTACAATGTAATAATACTCTCTTGTTATAGTCAAAAAATTCAACTTCCTGATTTGATTCTGATCGATTTGATTTGATTTAGAAATACTTTTTGGATTGAAAAAGATTCATTAACCTAACAAAAACTCAAAATCGATCGCTTATAGTACTCTATGTATCCTTTAGAGCTGCTAAGCCCAAAGTTTTACGAAATAAATAAATTATGCCACTAACCAGATATACTCATAAATCGGTTATTGGCGCATAAATTCTCCTCGATATTTTCATAATAATCCATTTAATTGAATCGTTTTAATTAATATCATTCTGGTATGACATATGATATGATAAGAGAGTCGCGGTGAAGACTATTTCTGTAGAGCGAGCTGGAATGGAAAACAAGGCCATAAGGTTACATGGATACACCAATATCGAAAAGACTGTTTTCATAAAAACAAAAGAACCGATAATATCAATATTAACAGAGCTTCTAGATGATTTCTAGACCTAATAGTTTTTTCAATTAAGGAATTGAAGGAAAAGAAATTAAGGAATTAGTTCTACAAAATGTATTATAAAACAGGCTTATAATCCATTTAGGGGGGTTCGAAATTTACAAACTAGCTACTGAATTGGGTGAGTTCCAAGTGCCACTTAAACCCTGTTCATAGCTCAATTTTCCAGAGCTGCCACTGGCCTAACCTTTAGCTACTTCTACTGTCTAATGCTGCCAACCTCGTCACTCTCCTATATGTAGAACCCATCCACGTCACGTACGCACGAGATTCTGTTTAAATATAGCCACATGCACAACATATTAAGCAGGCGCGGGTTCGGATTCTCGGTCCCAGAATTGTATTTGGGTTCTAACAAGCTCCAGCTCAGCGCCAGCTGATTTCGGGTATGCCCTTTCAGGCAGTCAGTCATTGAGCAGCACCAATTTGGTTTATGACTTCCTTCTAGGCCTGGCTAACGATGATAGTGGATACTAGATACTAGTTAGATATCAGGTTAGTTGGCAGTGCAGCCCGGTTAATGATAAGCAACTGATTTAGAGTCTTGGCCCCAGCGAGGACAAGGCTAACATAAATATCGAGCGCTTTGTGGCAGTTGAGATAAGATCGATTATGTTAAGCCACTTGGCGTTAAAATTATGTTGACGCATGTTTTCAAAATGTTTGAACATACATATTTACAGGTATTATATGATCTCAGCCATATATATTTTCTTAGTTTGGGGCAGTAATTATGCAAATCTCTTGACAATCATTTAAAGCCTTAAAACGCATTAAGTATGCGAAATGTAAAGCGATCGAGGGACTACGTCGGCGTCTCGGCGGGCTCGAGGGGAAGCGTTGTGATCGAAACGCACCTCTAACCCAATTTATAACGACTTATCGACAGTAATAAAAACAAAATACACATTCAGTTAAAATTTATACACATGTTACGATCGATAACGCCAACGCCTCATTTGCATGTCGACTCAAAGGCGTGGTGTGGGGATCCAAACCGAGGGGCACCGAGTCCGAGTCCAAGACCAAATCGAAGTCCAAAACTTGTAGCATTCGCTCGTATCTGAAAGATAGCTTGCATGTTTCTGTGCGACATTTGACATTGTCAAATCGCAGCTTAATTAAGCAATCGATCTTCGAGAGCCAACTGATTCGGCCCGATCGACGCATTTGCTAATTTGAGCCAAAGTCGAGATCAGGGCTAAGACAAAAACCCACAACATGTGGGAAAGCTGGTGATGACAATCGCTTTCCGCCTGAACTTTGGGGCTTTTGTCTCCGAAATGCGAAAGCCGTAGAGTCAACCGTTATGGAGCCTAATGAGTGGCATTTATCTGCGCCAACGAATCTCTTAGCCATATCCAAGTGAACAAAACAAAAATAAAATTTAAGAAATTAAAATTTATTCGTAAAACCCGCAGAACTTTTTAGGGGGCCCCAATGAGTCAGGCATTGATTTTCGACTGCCTCATAAATCATGCGGACTTTGTGACACTATCAAACTAATAAAATCGCATGCAAAAGCCGCCAAGTCGACAACAGGCGAACAAACAACAACAACAGCACAGGTGGGCATGTGGGGTGGAGTGTGTGCGACTAAGAGTTACCCTGTAATAGACAATCGCAACTGTGTCACTTGTGCCTAAAGTTTAAGATTGTTTTCATATGCCATTTTGATGACACAGCTTATATCATATCTTAAAATGATCATATTTTCAACTCTTATCTCGTTTCTAATATAGTCTTTATCTTGACATATCTATTTACAGGGTAGTCATATCATGACAACAACAATTATAATTGAATTAAAAGACAAACAAAATATAGAATAGTCAAAGCGACGACTTTTAAATGCCCTTACATATTGGGTTAAAGCATCCAGCCAAAGAATTTCTTATCTTTTTATAGAGACAGATACGAAAGAGCTCACCGATATTGAAGTACATGGATCAAGGTTTTAGAAAAAACATCTAGAGATACTCTTGTAAGGTTTTTTTATGCAAAAGAAAGGAACATTTTTGAGGTAATCCTACCGATGACCAAAGTAATATTTTGATCAACGTTTCTATGATGTTTGCATGAAGCTGTATAAAATGCCATGAGAATCATATAGATCTTAAGATTCCAAAAAATATCATCTGCAATGGTTTTTATGTACAAAAAACTACATTTTATGGCCATAACAACCCTATCGGGTCAAAACCTAAGGCACTTTTTTCCTTTGTTTCTGCTTCCTTCACTGAATAACTTTTTTACGTGTGTGGATTTCGAATCCTACGCCACAACCTAGCTTTTCTAGGAGGGTCATGCTTATCGACATAAACTCGACTCGAACTTGCACCTCTTGCTTGGAGGGACAGTGAGCTATCCGCTGGTCCACTGATGTCCAAAAAAACTGCATAAAAAACAATACATATATTATGGGAGATCATTCTAAAAATGACCTAGGTAATATTTTGGTCTATGCTTCCATAAAGTCGGGATAAGATTATAAGCTTACATAAAATACAAACAGTTCATAAGAATCATGAATCTGAAATCATGTTATCTGGATTTTTTATTGATTGTTTTGATATTACAGATAAACAATATTATAATATAATATATTACGTGAAGATTTAGATGGTCTTAAATATTCGTCTAAATTAAAGATCGTCCATGAAATAATTAAATTTCAAATTTTTTGGGAAATTTGATAGATTTGCTAAAGATATTTTTCAAAACAAATTATTTTTTTGTGTTCAAAATACAAGTTAAGGAAATTATTTCAATGATTCCAACTGAATTTCTCATATACGACTATTGAATTCAGCAAAAAGAGGCATAGGAATAAGGTTCTTCAAATTAAAATCTCAACTGCCATTACGTCAGGTAAAGATCTGGCTATAATGGATTATATTTTTATAGCTGTTCAAGCTGAATCAGAAGAATATATCGATATCTTATATTATATATTATATCTTTCAATACTAAGTAACAAACTAACTGCCAAAACAACCATACCCACAGCAAAGGGTATCACATAACACTCGGTCATATGACAGCAACAAATGATGCCCGACGCTTTGGCGGACATTAATGTTTGACATTAATTGAAATTAATATTAATTTCATATTTATTGTAATGTCAGTTAATCGGCAGTGTGTTGGTTGCTGCGGGGGCGTCAATCCAGCCCCGACATTATGCCGATGCCTGATGCCGTCTGATGAATTTGCATATTTGGCTAAGCTGCGGCTGCGGCTTTGGCTGCTGCATGCTGTGACCAACTGGTACCAGATGCCACTTGCCACTTGGCCACTCGGCCACTTGGCAGTTGCCACATGCATTTGTGGTCAGCTCAGCATGACAATCCGTACGAACAACTTAATTTGTAATCGCGGTGCATTAGAATTTATGTAACGCGTAATTAATGTTGCAAGTCAGCTAGGGGAGCGGAGGGTAAGTCTCCTCTGAACTGGTCATAGGTCTTGGATTTTGGAGCCATATGGAAATCGTAGTGCCACGTTTGCAAGTTTATTTATTGGGATCTAAGTGATTTTCGATGAGATTGCAAAGAGCCAGCAGCCGCTCTCGGAGATTGAGGCATCAGCTCACAGCAGGTGGCAGCTTAGTGTGATAGAGATAGCAAGCGGCTGGGTCGGGGTTCGATCTCCTGTTGTGTACGGCCTGGCGCATCAGGTGAGAAGCATCCACATGGATTTCACTTTCCGTACACACACACACTCAGGGAACTTGGGTATTTTGGGTGTGATATCATTAGCTCCCCTGTAGTCAACTGGAAACCCGTTTCCTTGCATGCCTCTACCTCCAATAGTTCCCCGTTGCCCCCGTATGACCCAGCTCCAGCTCCAGCTCGAACTTGAATTAATATGAAATTTATATTATTAGCATGAATAAAAATTGCTGCTGCCGATATTTGCGCATCATTAAAGCCATCAAATGAAGCCAATTAAAAGTATATAAATAATACATTTTATGAAAGCAATCAAATCTTTCGACTGAGTTCTTTTTTTCCTCCCATTTTTCTCTTTTTTTGTTGCCAAATTATGCACAGCGAAAATTATAAATTTTTGTTAAAACTTAATTAAGCGTCTGCCCGGCGAAAACAATACACAAAAACCCGCTGAACTGTTCGGATTCCGTGGATATTGGCAAATGTATTTCTTGTGTTCAAAATTTGTGGCTCCTCGAAGCGAGGTTCATTAATAAATTAACAGCACATAAAAAGTTCCAGACAAAAGAACACATTTATGAGACATCAGTCAGCAGAAGACTTAAGAATTAAGCTTTTCGGAGGGAAAAAAGGTCAAAATGTAAAGGGAAAAGTGTTCAAAAGAAGATTAACAAGCTATTTAAAGCCAATAAAATGTGATTAGCGAATGTTGCATAGCAGGAGAATTTGTAGGGCCTCTTTTGAAGGGGTTTTATTTTGTAGATATACCGAATTCCATAGGCATTTTTAAGCTTAAGTGTTTTAAATTTACTATGTATCTAAATTTCATTTAGTTCAAGAGATATCTTAATTTTATAAAAAACAAGCAAGAAAGCTCTTGATGAGTGTGTTTATGATACGATCGCTCGGAAAGAATAGTTTTATGATATCGTCATAAGTATATAGTCTTAAATTCAAAGAATATGTTGAGAATTGCAGAACTTTTGGACTACTTTTAATTTTTTGAGAGAATATATTTGAATGAAATATAAATTTGGATGACAATTAAAACACTTTTACAGAACCTTAAGCTCAACTGTCTTTTATCATCTAAAAATCAGTCAAAAGCAAACCAAATTTTATTTTTGGTTTCGGTTCTTTAGACTTTGATCAATATATATATATATATATATATATAGACATCAAAATATTGACCAATAGGGTTGAAAATAGGCGGGAATTTCTCTAATTTAGTGTCAAAATAAACGACAATTTTAGATTTCAATATATTGTAGAGTCTGAATAGAAATTGTATACAAATATTACACACTTAGAAAAATTTCGTAACTTCCGAAAAAGGTGACTTTTATTCTACAGGCTTCACTATGTCTCAAATTCGTAGAATTTAATACTAATTAATAAAAAACCTAATTAATAAATCTATAAGCTTCCCAAATTTGATATGTTTTTTGCTCCCAATAATAAATCATTCGAAACTAAAACGATCTTTAGCCATTTGGGGATTAATTTTGAATTTAAATTTTAGAAATTTGGATTGTAAATATTTCATAGTTATAAAACTGATATTATTTGTAAGCTTTTCAGATCGATTTTAAATATACATATTGAGAATTATCAATACTTCGTATATCCTTTGTATACACTATTCGTTGTGTACTTAGAGTTTTAAGAAAACCTCTTTAGATTTTACTCACAAACAGTAAGAATTTTGTAGCGAAAGATTATTTACAGTCGAATCCCGATAGCTCGATATGCCAAGGGGATTGAAATTTTTTTTTGATTTAGACGAGTTTTTGATTTAACGAGATTTCTATCAATTGGGTTTTTTTCAGGGGACCAGAAATTTCCTCGAATTATCGCGGTTTTCGATTAAGTGGGGGACAAATTATTGGGATTCGACTGTATTTGATTTATAATATTGATAATTGAATCTCCATTTCCTTCCAAATGAACAAATCATCAAATTTTGCTACCCAAAAATTGATATTAATTATATTTTTAATGATGTTAATTGATCTTTCAGTGCTTAATTTTCGAAGGCAGCTTGTTAAGTTGCTTTAAATTGAGTTCTTTTGGGCAGCCATTGGATTCCGGCATTGTTGTGCGCGTAATCACATATCCGGCAGTGTCAGTGGACCCACCCGCTGGGTTATTTAAGTGCCACATTTCACATGAGCAACTTTTAAAATTATTTACATGCACAAGATGAACAACACCAGCACGAACACCAACACCAACACCAGCAACAACACCAACACAAACACGACACGAACAGAGCTCCAACGCCTTCTGTCCGGCCAGGCGCATTAGCTCTTTCTACCGGGACCGGGACACGGTGTTGCCCGAAGAGCTGCGCAGATAATTAATTGATTAAAATGTTTTTGCATATTATGGCCCGTATCATATTTCACATAAATGAGCGCATTCAACACGCTAAAGTGCCAAAGATTGTTCCAAGCGCAGATTAGAGAGAACCAGCATGCGCGGCGGGCGGAGTGGGCGCGTGTGGCGGGAAGCAGATCATCTGTGGCCAGGCACTTGTTGCCACAACTTACCACCTAGGGTAACCAAATGCGCCACAGTCATAATGATCTTAAGATTGACCACGATGATCATGATGATGATGATGATGATGATGCTGTTTCAGTGTCTAGTCTTTGGTCTAGCCAAGCGCCGCATGTGGCAAAGAGGCGTTTGCAGCGGACTCCAAACACGGAACAGGGTGTTTATGGTGATTTAGTCAGTTATGTGGATCGTAAACATTTTTGATAGCTAAATTTAAATAAACGACAGATATTTGTTGCTGGCTGCTTTATGAGCGAGGTTCCAGCTGGAGCTGAGGTTGCTCCGAGGTTCGTGTCACAAGGCAAAGGCGCTTAGTCATTTGGTGTGCGTGTCTCTCTTGGAGTGTCAGAGTATAGGTGTATCTGTGTTGGCCAAGTTGAGAATTTAAATTAATTTTATTGCATTGAAGTTTTTGTGTAGTTTGGCGCGCGCGGCGAGAGAAAATATCAAATTACTGTGGCAATATATTTGAGATTAATGTCGCTGCATCTCTGGGCCAAGAGATTTTGTTACGTTTTAGTTTTATTCAGTTGGTAAATTGGCCATAAAACCGGGCCAGCAATGTGGGCATAGATGAATGCGGCGATAAACAAAACCCCGAAGAAAGCAAAGAAAGCAGCGGTTCAGTTCTTCCATTGAAACCCCAGAAGAGCAGCATCTCAGCCGAAACATAAACATAAACATAAACTAAATAAATATTTAGTTTGAATTTGTACGTTGACAAGCGTTTCAGATGTCAGATGTCGGATATCAGTCCACAACATAATTGGCTCTCATTTTTGGCAATCAATTTGTGTTTATTTATCCGGGATATTGGCCGGATGCGAGCCTTAAACTGGGTTGGTTTGGGCTGTTTTACCTGCCCCAGAGCCGAGAGAGTCAGCGGGATTTTCGCAGCATGGTTCAACCTTAGCCTCAAATGGCATTAGGGCTAAGCTCACAACATGCACTTGTGGCTTAACTTCAGCAATCCTGTTAGAGCTATGCGATTTACTCCGGCAAATTCCTTCAATGGACGCAAGCGCAACCCAATCCTCGACTGCATTTGCATTGCATTCGGCTTGTCATTGTTTGTGGTCGAGTTAGATCCCAAGGAACGTTGGAAAAGGGTTGCTGTAACGCCCACCATTATCTGCATGTCCATTGCATTGACTTATGCCTTTTGTCACAAGTCCGAGGCACAAGTCAACCCGATCTTTTTCTCTGCCCCAGGCCCAGGGCAAGAAACTCATATTTAATAACACATAATGGCAATAAGCATATTTTTGCTGTGAACTTCGGAATGCAATGCTGTCAGCGGGATGCCCTTTAAGGCTACTTTTGGTTCAGGATCCTCAGTCTCAGAGTCTGATACAATGCGCAAAAACAGATACAGAAACTAAACTAAAAACTGGGAGGCGTTGCGCACATTTAATTAATACGTTCCTGCTGATTTTTTTCGGACTGGAATTTGAGCTGAACCTGTACCTTGGCCAGGCCTCTTGTTATGCTGCTACGGGGGGCGTAGCAACAGATGATTAGATTTTCTTAAAAATTTAAGACCAAAGGGTAAACGCTGCATATATGCTATGTGTGAGGTGTGTCATTTGCCAGACTTATTGTTTCAATTTTGGTTGGCAGGGCCATGGGTGCCCTCCTCGCGGGGGGTTTTTGTTTGCCAAAAATTTCTACGGAAGCCAAAAGCAATGCTAAATGTTGCATTTTGGCTTGTTATGTTTATAAAAATGAGTTTTAAGCGGGATTTGGATTGGAAACGAAAAGACTTAGGCAACGAACTGACGTTTCGAACAAAAGACTTAGGCAACGAACTTGCCCACAACAACCGTTGGGCCAAACAGTCAGATTTATATTTTTTTCGGAAATCATTTATCTTGATTAATATTTAACTGCATGTGCTCGTTATCGGTTCACTTCATTAGCTACCAAAATTTCCTGGTAATTAGATTGTTTCTGTAGCGAATTGCATAGGTGTTCCCACATGTCTAACGTCTCTAACGGTTCTTGGACATAAAAAGTCAACAAAACAATTGGGTAAACAATACGCATCACCACAACAATTGCTGCGTCGAGTGCCCTAAAGCAAATCACGCAAAACCATAAGATCAATAATAGGCCTCAACCTCAGACCATTGGGACTGCATATTGGCTATGGTCAGGGCCATTTGTTTAATTTCCAATTAAAAAGAGCAAACACTGAGGCACCATACGACGCACACACACGCACACCTACGCCTACGCACAGCAGGTCAGGTCAGGGTGAGAGTCCCGATCGACTGGCATTATCATCATTGACATCACGACATGCATTGTTGTTGTCGTTCTTGCTGCTTGACAACTGTTTTAGAGAGACAGAACACAAAACACAAAACACGGTCAGGTACAGGTAGAGGTAGAAGATGCAGCCTCTGTCTCAAGGATCTGATCACACTCTGCGTGTGTGCAAACCCCCGACACTTGGCTCTGTAGCTGACCAGTTGGCATGATGCACTGGCTGCCACACCATCGTTGACTGTTGACTGGTGGCTGGTCAAGCGTGGGCCCCGTTCAAATGAGTGCGATGTGGATGAAGTGAGGTTTGTCGTTTCCCGGAAAATGCCACTTGTCAATAGGCCAATGCCTGTTCCATTGTAGCTGTTATCTAAATTACGCCAAACAAAACAGCAGTTGCCGTAACGAACCAATATAGACCCAGACTCGAGACCCAGACCCCTAGAGCCAGTGTTAGGGACCAAGCCAAGCCCTACAACAACTTCTGGCTACCAGGGGTGGGCCCAGCTAATGTTTTAATTTGATTTTAAAATGATGTTAATCTAATATCCGTGGAAAATGTCAAAATAAAGCAAACATTGCACAATCAACAGTATCTCCCCTTGATTAATTAAAAGTCTAAATATGGCTTCCACGATGCTAATTGAAATGCACTTGCCGTCTTGCTCAATTTCAATGAATTTTCCATTTTATTACGAAATACCCTGTCAAAATTGTATTGGATCGTCGCTGTGGCTCTTGATAATCTACGAGCATTACAATGTTGACAATATTTTCCTGTGAATTTCATGCCTCCGAGCAATGGCCATAAGTTATACCTGCAGTTGTGGCATGTCAACATCATATGGACCCCAACTACTTACCCATGGGATGGCTTGGGGCGTGAATACCACAAATTTATATTTAATTGTTTGTTGTCTGCATAATTTCCCAATAATTTCACCGTCTGCCCAGAGAATTGGTGTGGATGAAAATTATTGAAAATTTGTGTGACAAATGTTAGGCGCTGACTGCATTCATTAATTTCCCGGGCATTAACAGATCCGATCCACAACAGGGCCCAGCAGAGTGTGAATAGATGAGTGCAACAGCTCGGGATGCGTGTGTGGGTGAACATTAGTTAGTCAGTAGCCAGCTGTGTGACGAATTGAGTGTTTTGTAAATAAGTTGCCTCTAATAGAATTTGAAAGAAAAAAACCCTATATATGGAAAGGTTAGGAGGTGGGAAATATATGAGCTTCAATTTGGAACTGTATGAAAAACGAATGACTTAGGCAACAAACTTGGTTATTATAAAATGTGTTTGACTTGAATTGAAGATTGGTCAGGTGGTACAAAACACATGGAGTGAGATGGGTTATATCTGTCTTGAGGCGGTTTTGAGACATGTCAATTTATTCTATAAGATGCTTAGTGTTAAAGAGTATTTTGTTTCAATTACTTTAACTATGCAATATAAATAGTTTTGAGTAAATTTAAGAACTTTCGTTTGAAATATGTATGAAATACAACTACCCACAAAATATTCACTAGAATAGATGATTTTCCAAATTGGCCACCAAATTTTATTTTAAAGATGCTCAGTTCTGTACTTTTTTATACCCTGATCCCATTTGAAAGATGGGAGGAAGGGTACAATAGTTTTGTTGGAATCAATAGCCGAGTCGATATAGCCATATCCGTCTGTCCTTCTCTATGAACGCGCCGATCTCAGAAATTACAAAAACTATAAACTTCAAGCTTAACATGAAGATCCGTGCAGAGCATACGCAGTACGGGTTTGTTTCGGATGCCACGCCCCATTCGCCCGATAATCGATAAAAACGATAAAGTGGCCTTTGGCATTTATAAAGCAATCGACACCAAATTCGGTAAATAGGTCCATGATTAGAAATTGCAGAATGAAACTTCCCAAAATTTTTATACACCCCTCCATTTTCTCGAAAAGTGACGAAATGTGTTTAGCAGTCACAATTTGTATGCAAGAGTCATGAAATTTAGTATGTGGGTGCCCATAGATACAATGCAGAAAGTGGCATCCAAAATTTTGTACAATCTTAATTTGGTTCCCCCTAAATTAAATAAGTGCTTATATTTTCTACAATTCTTATCATAATGGTTCGAATTGCATAATACATTTATGTATGATATTTATGACGATATCATTAATCAATACCAAAAATTTCAGAGCGATAGGATAATCCTATAACACCGATAACACCGAATTTAAAAGACTCAGAAGTGCTCGAAAACAGGCTAAAATGGTCAGAGGTGAAAAATGCATAATGTCCCCTGGCTGTTAAATGTTTGTAGATAAGGGCGCGAAATTCGAGATGTAGCTCCGCATTGATGCAAAAAGCAGTTACTCAAACTTTGGATGCCACGCCCCCTCCCCCGAAAATCAAAAAAATTAGATAACAGGTGTAAATTTTTGATTTAAAACGAGATTTTCAGCATACTTATTGGATTGTATTACAAACTTACCCTGAAAATTTTAAATTTTATCGAATAATAAACACAGAAGTTATTCGCGAGTCTAAAAACCACTCTCGACTGCAGCACTCTATCTTGTTTGAAAATAACTTTTTGGATTAAATAGAACATAATTCGTGGTATACATATTCGAAATATCTCCTCTTTGAGACATACCTGAGATGTGCGAATTTATTTAAACTCCATTTAAGATCCAATATTTATTAATTATTGTCAATTAACTTACCTCAATTACCTACCCAGATTCAGCCAATTTTCTTCAACTACTTCACGTTCTATAAATTCAAGTTATGACGCAACTCTGTTTATAATTCGCACAACCATTAAGGTAAACTGTTTAATGGAATTAAACAAGACAGTTAACCCGGTACACGGTTAACGTTTGAGTCGCGTTGCCGACACGAACTATAAGTAAATAGCCAAGTTTTCGCTGTCTCGGAACACCCGCTCTATAATTTAAATTCAGACAGACTCGCATGGAATATGGTAAGCTATAGTACATATATGTAGTTTATGCACATTTGTGTATAAGGCTAAAGCGTAGTGCAATTTTCATAATGAATATTCTAATTGAGTTTTAATTATACGAAGAGCGTTTCATGTCTTGGCATTTGTGGAAATTCGAAATGGGCTAATTGCAGTTGGTAATTGCAATATTAGACGCCTTTGCCTCAACCGTAGAACACACGGCGTCAAATTGAGGCACCTTCAAGCCGAACCCATAATTAATATGGTCAGTCAGTCAGTCAGTCAGTCAAGCAGACAGTCAGTCAGTCCGTCAGTCAGTCAATCCACTTGGTATATGCACTCGCATCTGGCCACACGCAATCGACGCATTTGGCAAAATTTCCATGGGCCAAAAGGGGGGCACTGGGGGCAGTCAATTTTATGATAATTCAATAACGGTATGCATAATTCAGGTGGAACTGCAGGTAATTGATTGTTTATTCAACTAAATACCCAGTCGAGGGGTTTTTACCCTTTGAATAATGCATTTCGACTGAAACGGTGCTAAACAAGTTGTAGAATTCGACTCGAAGCATCCAACTGTTGCCCCAAAATAAACAATCAAACGCCGCGTGGGCCGCCCCACATAAACTTGGCATATTTATGTGACTAATTTGAAATCAAACATAAAACATAAAACTCACCAAATAATATTAAGAGTCTCCCCTCAAAAAAAAAAAGGGGAGAATTCCAAACTGAAACTGGAGATCCATATCAACAATTAGAAGCACGCCAGGCGCCCCATGGAGCTGACCGCAAGAGATTTGAGAAATTTGACGCTTTTACGAGCGCTCCAAACTGCACAGGCAGCATAATGTCTCTCTTTGATATACCAAATTAAAGCAATGGTCCGAGTGGACATCTGAGTGCCTGGAATCGGTTGATATATCAGCACTTTGCATATGAATGACTCAACTGCTGCGCCAGCTGGCGCCAGAGAGCAAACAAGTCCAACATAATTGAGGCAATTAGAAAACATCAAAATATTGTTTGAAAACTGGCTACAGAAAATTTTTTAAATAAATAACAAATTTTTACTGATCTTAATTAAGCACTTGAACGAACGCTTAGCCAAATGTTTATATAAAGTCTGGAAACCGAATGCTCGGCTCGGATCGGCTCGGCTGACTTAAAGGCAAGGGCACAATGTAATTAAAGCCAAGTCTCTCGAGCGCTGCGCAATGACAAAGCATTTTGATCTTGAGTTTGGAGTTTGAGTTTGGGTTTGAGTTTTGTGTTTTTTTTAAGGAGCTAGAGCCAACGC